>JADRCD010183657.1:0-44245 GCA_019843815.1 Montemys delectorum
TTATTTACCAATCAGAACCAACTGAGGGCATGGTCCCTCAGTGTCTTACAGGCAGACATGTGGATTCTCTTGTGTAGACAAGTTTGGGGACTCAAATTAACATTAAAATACAAACAGCATTAGGCCGAACCCACTACTGATTTCAACAACAGAAACAACAGAAAATCTACAAACTCATCGAAACTGAACAACTCTCTACTCAATGATCACTGTGTTAGGGAAGAAATAAAGACAGAAATTAAAGACTTTCTAGAATTCAATGAAAATTAAAGCAGTATATACTCAAACTAATGGAACACAATGAAAGCAGGGCTAAGAAGAAAGTACACAGACCTAAGTGCCTTCATAATGAAATTAGAGAGATCTTATACCCTCATACCAGCAATCTAAAGGTATTCTTGAAAGTTCTAGAAAAAAAAAGAAGAAGCAAACACACTCAAGAAGAGTAGATAGCAGAAAATAATTAAACTGAGGTCCGAAATCAGTAAATGTGAAGCAGTGAGGCCAATGTAATAAATCAATGAAACTAGGGCTGGTTCTTTGACAAAATCAGCAAAATAGACAAACCCTTTGCCAAACTAACTAAAAGGCATAGAAACGGTATCCAAATTAACAAAATCAGAAGTGAAAAGAGAAACATAATAACAGAGACTGAGAAAATTTTTTAAAAAATCATTAGGTCATGTTTTAAAAGCCTGTACTCTACAAAATTCGAAAATTTAAGTGATTTTCCAACTACCAAAGTTAAATCAAGATCAGGTAAACTATATGAATAACCCTGCAACCCCTAAGGAAATAGAAGTAGTCATTAAAAGTCTCACAACAACGAAACAAAAGAAAACCCAGGGTTAGATGGTTTTAATATAGAAATTCTATCAAACTTTCAAAGAAGAGCTAATACCAATGTTCCCCAAATTATTGCACAAAATGCAAACAGAAGGAACACTGCGAAACTCATTTTATGAGGCCATAGTCAGCCTGATAACTAAACCACACAAAGACTCAATAAAAAAAGAATTTCAGACCAATTTCCCTTAAGAATATTGATGAAAAATAATCAATAAATTTTTCCCAAACCAAATCCAAGAACACCTCAAAAGATTCATCTGTCATGACCAAATAGGTTTCATATGAAAGATGCATGGATGGTTCCTTATATGAATATCCAACAATGTAATCTACCGTACAAACTGAAAGAAAAGAAGTACATGATCATCTTATTGGGTGATGAAAAAGTCTTTGACCAAATCAATTACCTCTTTTTGTTAAAAATCTTGGAGAGATCAGGGATACAGGACAAATGCCTCAATATAATAAAAGCAATATACAACAAGCCAATAGCCAACATCAAAATAAATGGAGAGAAACTTAGGGCAAGTCTACTAAAATCAGGAATAAGAAAAGGCTGCCCAGTCTCTTCCTATCTATTCAATATAGTACTTGAAGTTATAGCTGGAGCAATAACATAATTAAAGGAGACCAAGGGGATTCAAGTTAGAAAGGAATGAGCCAAAGTATTATTATCAGCAGATGATAAGATACATGTGTGACCCTGAAAATCATACCAGAGAACTCCTTAGCTGAAAAATGCCTTCAGCACAATGTCTGGATACAAAATTAACTAAAATAATCAATAACCTTTATTTATACAAATGACAAATTGGATGAGAAAGAAATTAGGGAAACGATATGCTTTATAATAGCCACAAAAAATGTAAAATATCTCTGTGTAATGCTAACCAAGCAAGTAAAAAGATCTGTATGACAAGAACTTCAAGTCTCTGTAGAAAAAAAATTAGGAAGATATCAGAAGATGCAAAATCTCCCAAGCTTATGGATTGGATAAGATTAAGATAGTAAAATTGACCATCTTACCAAAAGTTTTCAATGCAATTTATATCAAAATTCCAACACATTTCTTTACAGACTTTGAAAGAGCAATTATCATCTTCACAGGGAAAAACAAAAACACTCAGGATAGCTAAAACAGTCTTGAACAATAAAAGAACTTCTGGAGGCATCACCCTCCATAATTTTAAGGTATACTACAGAGCAATAATAAAAACTGCATGGCATTGGCATTAAAATAAACAGATTGATCAATGGAATAGAATCACAAACCCAGAAATAACTTATATGTGTATGAAACTTGATATTTGACAAAGAATCCAGAACCATTCAATAGCAAAATTAAAGCATCTTCAACAAATGGTGGTGGTCTAACTGGATGTCTGCATGTAGAAGAATTCAAACACAGCCATATCTATCACCCTGCACAAATCTATGTCCAAGTGAATCAAAGACATCAGCACAAAACAGGGCACGCTAAACTTAAAGAAAAGAAAATGGGGAGCTACCTTCAACTCGTTAACACAGGACACAAATTTCTAAACAGAATACAATACTAGTAGTTTAGAAACTAAGATTAACAATTAATAAATGGGACTTCATGATACTGAAAATCTTTTGCAAGGCTAAGGACCTCATCAATAGTACAAAATGTCAGCCTACAAATGAGAATAGGTCTCCCCTGCATCTGACCAACTCTACATCTGACAGAGGACTAATATTCAAAATAGATAAAGAATTCAAGAAATTAGACAGCAACAAATCAATTAACCTAATTGGAAAAAAGAGAAAGGTACAGAGCTAAAAAGAAAATTCTCCACACAGGAATCTTGAATGGCTGAGAAGCACTTAAAGAAATGTTCAATGTCCTTAGCCGTCAGGGAAATGCAAATCATAGCAACTCTCAGGTTCCATCTTACACAAGTTAGAATGGCTAAGATAAAAACACTCAAGTGACAGAAAGTACTAATGAGGGGAACACTCATCACTCTTCCATTACTGGGGAGAGTGAAAATTTGTACATCCACTTTGGAAATTGATTTGATAGTTTCTTAGAAAATTGGAAATAGTTCTACCTTAGGACTCATATATGCCACTCCTGGGAATATACCTAAAAGATGCCCCACTATACCGCAGGGACACTTGTTAAACTACATTCATAGCAGCTTTCTTTATGATAGCCAGAAACTGGAAACAACTTAGATCTTCCTCTACTGAAGAATGGATAAAGAAAATGTGGTACTACTACACAGCTATTAAAAACAAGACATCATGAAATTTGCAAGGACATGGATGGAACTTAAGAATATCATCTGAGTGAGGTAACGTAGGCCCAGAAAGACATGTATTATAAGTACTCACTTATAAGTGGAAATTAGCCAGAAAGTTTAGGATAGCTATGCTACAAGACCCATATAAACTATGTCCCCAGGGAGGATGTGTGAATTTCACTCAAAAAGAGAAACAAAATAGTCATTTGAGGTGAATGGAGATAGGGTTGGAGAAGAGGTGAGGAGGGGAACAGGCATAGAGATCTATTGTGAGGAGAACAGGGTAGGAGAGGACTGGGAGTGAATGAAATTCAGTGGTGTCATCTCTGGGCCTTGGTGACAGCTGAGATTCCTATCAGTTGGCAATATATAGATTGAAGTGGCCACCTTCTGCAGCCAGGCAGGTCTTCCAGTGGAGGGAGGTGGAGATCAACTAATCCGAACAATCTGCAATCCCAATTCTGTCCTACCTACAAAATTTGCCAGGATAAAGATGGAGCATATACTGAGGCAACAGCCAACCAATGACTACCTCATCTTGAGATCCATGATATGGGAGAGAGCCAATCCTTGGTATAATAATATTTGCTATGCTTACAGACAGGGACCTAGCATAACTATCTCCTGAGATGCTTCATCCAGCAGCAGATGGAAACAGATGCAAAGACCATAGCCAAACACCAGAAGGAGATTTTGGAGTTTTGTGGAAGAGTAGAGGCTAGAATTGAGTGAACTCATGAGATCAATGACACCACAAGAAGTCCTACAGAGTCAACTAACCTGGCCCATGGTGACTCACAGAGACTGGACCACCAACCAAAGAGAATTAAGGACCTGGATGTAGAGTATCTACACATTTGTAGAAAATGTCCAGCTTAGTCATCATGTGAGTCACTTAACAAAGGCAGCAGGGGCTATCTGTGACTTTTTGCCTGTCATTGGATCCCCTTTCCCCACCTGGACTGCCTGGTTGGGCTTCAGCTGGATAGGATGTGCTGGGACTAAACATCCCAGGGTCGGGTGGTACCCAAGAGGGGAGATATTTGTAAAGATGAATCTAGGAAGAGTGTTGGGATGGGGGTTGCCATCAGGATGTAAAGTGAGTAAATAAATTATTGAAAGAAAAAAATCTTGAGTATTCCAAGCTTCTAGGCTAATATCCACATATCACTGAGTGCATACCATGTGTGTTCCTTTGTGATTGGGTTACCTCATTCAGGATGATATTTTCTAGTTCCATCCATTTGCCTATGAATTTCATGAATTCATGAATATCTGAATAGTACTCCACTGTGTAAATGTCCCACATTATCTATATTCATTCCTCTGTTGAGGGACATCTGGGTTCTTTCCAGGTTCTGGCTATTATAAATAAGGCTACTATGAACATAGTGGAACATGGGTCCTTATTACATGTTGGAGCATCTTCTGGGTATATGTCCATGAGTGGTATTGCTGGGTCTTCAGGTAAGGTAGTACTATGTACAATTTTCTCAGGAACCACAAAACTGATTTCCAGAGTGGTTATACCAGTTTGCAATCCCATCAGCAATGCAGGAGTGTTCCTCATTCTCCACATCCTCACCAGCATCTGCTGTCACCTGAATTTTGATCTTAGCCATTCTGGCAGATGTGACACCTCAAGGTTGTTTTGATTTGCATTTCCCTGATGACTAAGGATGTTGAACATTCCTTTCGTTGCTTCTCAGACATTCTGTATTCCTCAGTTGAGAATTCTTTCTTTAGCTCCGTACTCATTTTTAATAGGATTATTTGGTTCTCTGGAGTCTAACTTCTTGAGTTCTTTGTATGTATTGGATATTAGTCCTCAATTGGATGTAGGGTTAGTAAAGATATTTTTCAAAACTGTTGGTTGCTGTTTCGTCATATTGACAGTGTCCTTTGCCTTACAGAAGCTTTGCAATTTTATGAGGTCCCATTTGTCAATTCTTGATCTTACAGCATAAGCTATTGGTGTTCTGTTCAGGAAATTTTCGCCTGTGTCCACGTGCTCGAGGCTCTTCCTCACTTTCTTTTCTATTAGTTTCAGTGTATCTGGTTTTATGTGGAGGTCCTTGATCCACTTGGACTTGAACTTTCTACAAGGAGAAAGGAATGGATCGATTTGCATTCTTCTACATGCTAACTGCCTGTTGAGTCAGCACCATTTGTTGAAAATGCTTTCTTTTTTCCACTGGATGGTTTTAGCTCCTTTGTCAAAGATAAGTGACCATAGGTGTGTGGGTTCATTTCTGGGTCTTCAGTCCTATTCTGTTGATCTACCTGCCTGTCACTGTACTAATACCATGCAGTTTTTATCACAATTGCTCTGTAGTACAGCTTGATATCAGGAATGGTGATTCTCCCAAAAGTTCTTATATTGTTGAAAATAGTTTCACTATCCTAGGTTTTTTGTTATTCCAGATGAATTTGCAAATTGCTCTTTCTAGTTCTGTGAAGAAACTCTGAATACTCAAGATACAATTCACAAACCACATGAAACTCAAGAAGAAGGAAAACCAATGTGTGAATACTTTGGTCTTTCTTAGAAGGGAGAACAAAATACACCTGGAAGGAGTTACTGAGACAGTGTGGAGCAGAGACTGAAGGAATGACCATCCAGAGACTGCCCCACCTGGGCATTCATCCCATATACAGTTACCAAACCCAGACACTATTGTGGATGCCAACAAGTGCTTGCTGACAGAAGCCTGTTATACATGTCTCCCGAGGGCTCTACTGGTGTTTGACAAATACAAATTTGAGGTTCAAAGCCAACCACTGGACTGAGCACAGGGTCCCTGATGGAGTAGCTAGAGAAAGGACCCAAGGAGTTGAAAGGGTTTGCAATCCCATAGGAGGAACAACAATATGAATTAACCAGTACCCCAGAGCTTCCAGGGACTAAACCCCCAACCAAAGAGTACACATGGTGGGACTCATGGCTCCAGCTACATATGTAGCGGAAGATGGACTTGTCCAATATCAATTGGAGGAGAGGCCTTTGGTCCTGTGAAGGTTTTATGCCCCAGTATAGGGAAATGTCAGGACCAGGAAGCAGGAGAGGGTGGGTTGGTGAGCAGGGGGAGTGGGTAGAGAACAGGATTTATTTTCCAGAGGGAAACCGGGAAAGGGGATAACATTTGAAATGTAAATAAAGAAAATATCTAATAAAAAAAGAAAATATCCAATAGAAAAAGAAAAAAGAAAGAAAAACTGTTTTTTATTTGTGTGAAAATTTCAAAGAATAAATAAGCATAGTATTAAAACCAAAATTTTTTGAAGTTAGTCTAGTACAGATGAACCCAGGACATTGCTACTGATGACTGTTTTTTTGATATATATGATTTCTGTTTGCATGCTTGGATATAAATTGCTATTTTATTCACTTAAATAAGAGTAATAATTAAAAATTGCTATTTTACATTTACCATGTGAATGCATTACGTTATCTTAGTTCAAACTTTGTTGATAAATGCAGAAATTTAAATGCCTCTTTTATAAGATGAGGTAATGTTTTTTCCATTTGACATAACTAGGGTTTGAAGTCTGCCCTTTCTAAGTTCAAGATCCAGCTACTTTTGCACATGTTTAACCACTGTGCAATAACTTGTCCTTTGCTGATTTTTCTGCATGGGCCTGTAAAGGAAAAAGGTAAATTGATTTGTTGGTATTTTAAAGCCACATTTTTTGCCACTTGATTCTCTCTCTAACCCTTAAAATTTATCCCTCCTTGTGGGTTGATACTTGTCTATTTCTGGATTGTGTTTGCTTAGCACAGCTCCTGGTAAGTATTTGACAACAAATATTTACAAAATAAATGTATTTGCATCTACATTTTTTTAAAAAATTAAGCCATGTTTATAATTTTGATAATATGTGCTCTCCAAGAATATGAGAATATCATCTAAAACTCTCATCCTAATGTAATAAATTCAATTCTGATACACCATTTTGAATAACTTCATTGGGTTTCTTGTGCGTTTACAACATAATTACCTTACTTAATCCCCTAATTTTGAAATTTTATGTATGTTCCATTTGTGACAATGATATGTTGGAGGTATAACTCTGCACTTAGTTCTTTCAATATAGTTCAACTCTTTGAGAGAGGTTATTTCTAGGGTAAAATGAATGCATATTCTCAAGTTAGATGGGGATTGGCAAACTCACAGAATAAAACTCTAGTATTCTCACTGGAAGTAGGAAGATTAATGTATGCTTGAATTAGATAAATTATTTATTTACTTGTATAACAGATTTGTTACAATATTCAGCCCAAGACAGGTAGAAAAGTTGTATATAAGGATTTTGTAAACATTATCTCATCCATGTACAGAATGTGATTTCTATTCAGATGTAGTTAGGGGATATATAAAAATACCTTCAAAGAAATAAAACATGATACTAATTAAAATGGGTAAAATAATCCCCTACCTAGAGAATATTAGACATCTCACTAAAGAAATAGATATCCTGTAAACAAACCCATGCAAAGATGTTCTACGTAATAATTCATTAGGAGACTGAAAATCTAAATCACAATGAGATGCTACAATATATAGTAATGACAATCAAACAAATCAAAATGGAAAGCAGACTGGAGGGACTGTTGGCCAGGTTGTAGAGCTACTGACTCATGTCTAGGTGGTTAGAGAGAAGAACACAAGGAGGAATAACTGCTGTGAAAATAACTTCCAGTTAAATATGGCTGATGTGGTAGGAGTCCTGATCTTAGGTATACCTACCATATCACAAGCTGCCTTTGATAGTCACATACTATATCAATTTACCTGCTTGTATGTATGTGCATATATATTGGTGTACACATGTGTTAGCTATCATATTATTGCCTTATTTTCAGATTTAAATAACAAGATTGATCAGCTTAGTCTTAGTCTATAATCCTGTGTATTTAATTCAGAGACAAAACTCACATGATTACTAAAAGAATTAGTCTCTTAGATTGAAGAGAAGGATACGTGAGTCTCTATTGATGAAGGGACTTTCCTTAGATTCTGTGTCTGATTAGATCTAATTTATTCATGTATTTATCCAGTAAGTCAGATTTTCTGTTTTAACAGTGTTACACGAAACCACAGGTTTATCAGCATCACTCATGTCCATAATCCCTTAAAATCTTATATATCTTTTATTTTTAATTATATGCTTTTGAAAATATTCAATTGTTCTACAATTAAAGATAAGGCTAATCAGTTATATTATTAATCAAATTACTTGTAATAATTCATTAAGTTCAGAAGAAATACACTTTAAGATGAAAATCATTTAATTACAGTATTGCTTGCTTTATATTAAACTAGAACAAACCACATAAAGAAAGAAAATAAACAAAGCCACTAGAAGTGAAATTTCACCTCACTACTTACTTTAGATATTTCTTAGCTTTTTCCCTTTGATTTGACTTTATATTTGGTAGCAGAAATGGCAGGGTGCCTCTATGTAAGTGCTGGGGGCCGTGCAGCTGCAGGAGGACCTAATTGAGAACTGCTTCAGAGACCAAGGATTGTTAGTTCAAATAATGCCAGCCAATCAAGAACTGCTGTTTAGACTAGACGATTTCTTGACACCAATGGGGGCATGGGTGAAGGGTATTAAAGGAGCTTGCAGTTGTGCTCACATGAACTTGCTGCAGCATTTCTCTCCAGCTTCCAGAGTCTGAGTCATTGACTCTGCATCAACTCACTCCCAAACCCCAAGGGCAGTTAGGAAGATCAGCAGAGAGCTGTCCAGGGCACAGGCAACAATGTTTAAAATAACTTCATTTCATACATTAACTTCATATTCTGAAGTTGTATGAGGCTGTGTTACAATGGACAGAACAGCATGCCCCAAATAGCCCTTAGAGGGTGGACTCCTGTTATTCACTTGAGTGGATTAGAAGCTTGCTTGCCCTCAGGATGAGAGACATTATTGAGAAACAGCTCAGCTCTGATTTTATTTATAGTGGAGAATTTAGCATCCCCTTGGACACTCTTAGACACCAAGAAAGTTGGGGATTACAAACCTGAAAACAAAGAAGAAAAATGGTAGGAAGTTTTGTCAATTTCATTAAAATTTATAAAGAGTCTGAGGCAACAGCAGAAATAAAGGCAGTGAGAGAAGATCACTTACTCAAAGTAATGTTTTGGTTTTTTCCTTCAAGAATGTTTTCTCATAAGATGTTTTAGCAATTACATCATAACACTTTTTTTCTTATCTTTGAAAGACAAAATATAAACCATATTACCATAAAAAATAAGCAATTCAGAATTGGGTTTAAGTTACATTGAGTCAAAAAATATTGTAAATGTCAAGTATGCACAAAAATGATTTCTGTCCCAAATTGTAAACATTTCAATATATAAAAAAGATTATTTTATTTTGTTTACTTTTTAAATGGTTAATTTTGTCTCTGAACATGACTGGATCCAAATCAACTTGGCTAAGCTGCTGGGCACAGCTTGTGAGCAGTTATTATTGATCTGGTTATTTGAAGTGGGAAGACCTAAACAAATGTGGGTGGAAAGATCCTGTAGTAGGCCAGCTCTAAGAAGGTCCAAGGGAAAAGCTTTGGTTTTGTTTCATTGCTTTAGCATCCTGCTCCTGAGTTCTTCTCAGTTGCTGCTGCTGCTCCATCCTTTTGTTAATACCAAATCTCAGCTTCCTACATCTTCCAACGTGTACTGAACACCAGTGGCTAGGTCCTCCGTGTCAGGTTGAGGTGTCTAAGGGATGCAGCCTTGTATAGTGGGAGCTACCTTGTTCTTAGCTGCTTCAACATGAAGATAGCAAGTTTTGGATTATCAAAGTGGCTTAGTATAAGCCAATCTAATACATCCTTTTCGACACTATATATTATAACAAAGAAATGGTGAAAGACTATTTTTTTCCTCCCCCAAACACTTGTACTAACTTAATGTCCTTATGTCATGCAATCAAAATGTACAGAATCTTCAGCCAATAGGGTCTTATCATGTAGTTCGCAATAAGGAGGAATAAAAAAACTGTTGTTTTAGGGGCTCTGAGTTCTCTGTGATCAACATGTCATGAGGTGAGCCCTGACTCTTGGTACAAGGACTTTTGATTAAAAACCTGTAACTTCTGGAATCATCCATGCATGTTATCTCCCACACAAGGCAGCCCAACTCTGAGAAAGAGATCCAAAGACAGGCAAGAGAGTCAAATGCTGCCTCTGTTCTAATCATTAGGGGACCCACATGAAGACCAAGCACCACATCTGCTTCATGTGGGTAGGAGGCATAGGTCCTCTCAATGCATGCTCTTTGTTTGGTAGTTCAATCTTAGTGAGCCACCACGGACCCAGATTAGTTTGCTCTTTAAGTCTTCTTGTGGTGTCCTTCATCTCTCTCAGGGGTTAATCTTTTCCTCCTATTCTTCCACAAGACTCCCTGAGCTCCGCCTATTGTTTGGCTCTGAGTCTCTGCCTCTGTTTCCATCGCACTGGTGGAGCTTAATACCAAGGAGTTTCTAGTTTATGAAACTGGATATGTTCAAGCTTAGTGTTTATATTTTTAATATTGAAATGTACTCTTGGTGGATTGTTCCCTTGATCAGAGATTCATTTTATCATATACTATAATGGTGATAATGGCTGCTTTCTGTTTCCATTAGAAATAGTTTATCCATCCTTGAGCTTAATATAAAGTAGCATCTGTCTTCGAAAAGAAGGTATCTTTCTTGTAGACAACAAAAAGATGTCTTTTGATTTTATTACAAAAAGATAGCACATGTCTTTTGGTTGGGGAATTAATCTATTAATATTTAAAATTATACTAAAAGATGTATGTTAACTGCTGTTATTTTGTTCATTTCATGGTGTTTGTTGTTTTATCTCTACTTTGTGTGATCACTATTATAGTATCATCTTTTTTTTCATATAACCTCTCCAACTGCCATATTAAATATAAAAATCCCAAACAAACAAATAAACATCACAGAATTAATTTTGTCTTGGCCAGCTACTCCTACGTATGGAGCCTGACCTGAACTGTGATTGATATACCAAGTGACATCCATTAAACAGAACTGGCTCTCTTTAACTAGTGAGAATCAATTGCAAATAGCTTCTTGGTTATAAGGAAGAAGTCTTGTCTAACTCTGCCCTAACAATACTCTGACTACATTTGCCTTGAACCTGTGCAGGTTTTATATGTACCACAGTCTTTGTAAGTTCACATGTACATCAGTCCTGTTTGGCCTGAAAGACACTGTTTCCTTGGCAAAGTCCATGAACTTCAGCTCTTATATTCTTTCCACTTCCTCTTGCACTTAGATACCCAAGTCTTGAAGGGAGGGATTTGATGAGTTCATAAATGGGTTCATTTATTTGAAATCACAGAAGAGTCCAGATAGTCAATGAGGCATCGTGTGGAAGCATCATCATAACCTAACTCAATTTACAGAGATGTATTAATAAAAAAAGGGCATGGTACTGACACACAAGACACACACACACACACACACACACACACACACACACACACACACACAGAGCATGTAGGTCAGTGGGACAGAGTAAAAGAGCCAGATTTGATTATGTGCAATTACAGCTACCATATAGTTGAGTAAACATACCACAATACATGCTGGTGCAAATATAATATTGTTAGCAAATAATGTTGGAAAAAATATGTATCTACATTTAGAAAACAATATGGGACTGGTCGTTTGTAAAGGGCAGCTATTTACTTATCTCACAAATTTGGAGGTTCAAGGGTCATTCTATGATTCCTTCTGGGGAGGACTCCTGATTGTCACATCACATTGAATGACATTATGGTGTAGTGTTTACAAAAGGGAGAAGTCCTATGAGAGAAGGAAGGCAGGAAGCAAGAAAGAAGCAAAGAAGGTAGTCTTGTAATGCCACGCAGACTTTGCATGACAGCAGTATTTGAGGCAAAAGCTTCAAGGAAGCCAGTCTCCTTCCCCTGCATCATCCTCTTGGCATTCCCTAACTCAGAGGTAGCCCAGATATGTGCTTGTGAACTCGAATGCTAGGTGCCCACCAAGATATGATTTACTAATAGCTAGACAAAATTGGACATTGCTCTCTGACCTTTTCCAATGTTCCAACATCTTAGCCAAACCCTGGCTTGGAATTTTGTACAGAATGTTACCCATCCAGACTAATTGCACCTGGCATTGTTAGGGAAATAATGAAGAGAATAGGACATTGAAGTTTACAGAATGGGACACTTATCCCAGGGCAAGGTCAGATCAAGAAATGAGTCTCTACTTGCCCAGAAGAAGATTAGCATAGTGGGTGTTTTACTAAGGATGGGTGGGACCTTGAACCAGGTATGTGTGTGTGTGTGTGTGTGTGTGTGTGTGTGTGTGTGAGAGAGAGAGAGAGAGAGAGAGAGAGAGAGAGAGAGAGAGAGAGAGACAGTGTGCAGCATTCAGCATTCTAGAGTCAGCATTTGAGATTTGATCCTCTACCCTCCTGGCTGGCGCACCTGCAGCCCCCCACCCCTGGGACTCTGGCTGGACCATGTAGCCCGAGCATGCTTGGAGCTCGGGGGTGCTGTACCAGTCCAAAGGAGATGGCTGCTGATTTAGACCCAGTGTGTTTCAGGTGACCTCAGATATACCTCGACTACTGAGCTGCCAGATTTTTCATTTCTCTTTTGCAATGATTGTAAAAGCCTCATGCTATTTTTAAGAAATACATTCAGATAACACACTTTTTGTCTTGACTCTATTTATCACCCACAGAAATTCCTCGCCCACCTGGCCAGAACTCTCATCACTCCATGGAACAAGGGCTCCCCGCAAGAAACCCCAGTCCGTGGCATTGCAATAACTTTGCTCTAATAACAGATGAGAATCCATGAAAAGTTTAGTAGAACCTTCTGAGAGCAGTGGCCAAATCACCTAGAGACCTCTCCCTCTCGCTTGGCACAACTTCTTAAAGTTCCCTCTACTCTTTAGTCATGTGTGCTGGGGATCAAGCTTCTAATACATGAACTTGAAACTATTCACTTAAGTCACCTCCAAACATAGTATAACCAGTTTGAAAGATGAGTTTTAATGACAAATTTTCTTTCAAATCTCTCAGGTAGGTCTTGGATGAACTGCCACTGAGAGCAGTGTAGTAGCAGTTTTATAAAAACCCATATTTATCAATGTCAGTATTCCTTCAGAGAATGTGAACCGTGAGAATAATTATATTTCTTGAGGTCAAAAAGAATCACAGGACTTTTGCAAAAGACCAATGCCAGTTTGAAATTACACTATCATAAATATATACACTTTTATTTATATATTTAAATACATAAAACAGGATAGAAAGCACAATAAACTCTATTGCATGTTGAAATGTCTTTCTGCATCTTTTACTCCTGAGTTTTTCTTATATTTTCATTGAATTATCCACCAGATTCTGGCTATTTTGTATATTCTCAGAATGAAAGAATTCCTAATATTGATTAATATTGAGATAAGCTTCTTACCATCTGCAGGAGCATAGGTTAGCCCTCATGCACGAGGATACATTAGCCCTCAGGGCAAGGGTGGGAGAAAATTTTGAGTTAATATTGTCTCTATGAAGTAGGGGCCATGACAGTTATTGTTGACCTAAAATGAAGACAACATGCCTGGAGGGTAAATGAAAATAAGGTGACAAAAAGTGGTATTAGCTTAAAATGGAGAGCTCCAGTAAGTTCTTGATGAAGAGGAATGATACTTGTTAGTTACAGTTAGAGGTTTAGCCTGGGTAGGTAAAAGGGACATTCTATAGTAAGAATACATTTCATTTGTGTGTGTGTCTGTGTATGTGTGCATGTGTGTGTATGCATGCGTGCACATGTGCAAGCATGTTATTCACGCTTATTGAATATATGAGAATCTGTTTTCTGACTTCATAAATAAATGATTTAAGTTAATTATGAAAATTCACATGCTAGATCCAGAACTCTTGGCAGTGATGGGTCAATAGGGAACATAATATACATAGAGAAAGATATTGTAATTAAAGGCAGTTTCTTAAAGGTGACCAGTGATAAGGATAAATGTCTGAATCACTTATTTTTATATGCTCAGATCACAGTACTTGACAGAAACATCTTAAAAGAGCAAAAATTTACATTGGTTAATGATTTCAAAGGTTAAAAGCTTTACAGCAGGTAAAGCTTGGGCAGTTCACAGCTGTGGGAATTTGTGGTTGAGGATTTTCACAGCATACTGGCTTAGGAAGCAGAGATCAACTAGAACTAGAGGTAAGGGCTGTATGTAGAAACCTTCAACAGTTTGTCTGAGGCAGTCTATTTTCCCCAGCTAGGCCCAACCATCTCCAGATTCAAAAGGCTCCCCAAATAGTGTTAAACTAACAGGAAAGTCTTCAAAAAGCTGATGGGACACTTCAAATTTAATCTCTAAACAACTTCTAGTTGTGTGTGTAGGGGAAATATGTTATTATTTTGAATGATGTAAACTACCAAATATATCTTCAAGAGAATAATCTTAATGTCCTATGCACATTAAATAATTAACTTTGCCCAAAGATTTTATAACTAACATAAAATTCAAAATATTCTAATTAACATCTAAAGACAAAATATAAATTCTATTAAAATTATCCCAGATAGTTGAAGAAAGTTAATGAATCTACAAGATGTTTAGTTAAGTCTAGCACCACCATGATATAAGAAAATAAATAGTTTGTAAGGATAAGAAATAGATACAATATACTATATGCAAGGTCCAATAACAAAGAATAAAGAACAGAATAAATGATCCCTTCTTCACATTTGAAATGCTTATACTTTACAAAGAAACCCAATCTTCTCAGGTTTATTGTCCTTTTGTGGTGTGTTTTTAATGTTAGAGATTATATTATATGTGCTTCAGTGTCACTATTTAATTTAGCAGAAACTTCTATTGATTTTTTTCAGCCCATTTTCAGGGAGCGCCCTTGAAATGTGACTGCCTTTCATATGTAAATTTCACTCTTTTCACTTGTTCTTGCTAGAGACTAGATCTGAAATAGTCCTCAAAGGCTTCTACCTCTTTGGTCCTCAAGTCTGCGGTGCCTTTAGGAGGTGGGGCACCTCCTAAAGAATAATGATGTTGGGTCTTTGGAATACAGTTATCAGTTTGATGGGACCATGATGAAGCCAGATCCATCTCTTTCTCCACTTTCCAAATATGATGACATAGTCATTCCTCTGTTTCTTGTTCCTGCTGTGGACCAGAACACCACAGGCACAAAGCAACAGGACTAGATGAATATGTGAGGCCTCTGAAACTGTGAATCAAAATCTTTCCTACCTCTAAGGTGAGGATCTTAGGTATTTTGACCTCATGAGATCCCAAAGGATTTATTTATGGACCCACAATGCTTTGAAACACTGTGTAATTGTATATGCATATATATACACGTGCACAGGAATGTGTGTGTGTGTCTGTGTGTGCACGTGTGTGTGCGGGTGTGCGTGTATGTGTGGACAGGTTTGTCAGGGGATAACCTCAGTTCTCCAGCTTCATCTTCCACTTTGTCACTTTTTTACCTTGTTTGGGACAGTGTCTTTCTTTTTATTTTTTGCTGTGGAATACATGAAGTTATCTGGCCCATGAGCCTCGAGAGAGTCCCCTATCTTAGTATGTGATCTCTGGGTTTGTAGATGTGAGTTACCATGACTAATTCTGGGATTAAAACCCCAGACCATATGCTTGTGTATGAATTATTCTATTCACTAAACCACATTCCCAGTTTTTATTTTGAAATCCTGACATGTACTTCTATGAGAAATATTTTCACATGTCATCCAGAATTTATATTCTCTGTGGAAGAACTAAAGATAGGAATCCACTAGAATATGTATAAGAAGTAATGCTTAAACTAGCAGAAACTGAGCATCTCTCCTCTCTCTGTCTGTCTTTGTCTCTCTGTCTCCCCCTAATGAAAAGTATGAAAGATATAAAAATAAGGTTTTTTATGACCCTTAGCAGACTGAGCAGAACTAAGAATGCAGGTCAGCCTGTTCAGAAGTCTGGGTTCCAGGAACTTGGCTTAACTCAGAGCTTCAGGGCTCTGTGTAGCCCGCTCAAGTTTCCCACCGGCAAGAACACTCGGACACACAGGATCCTTCTGCAACAATCGTTTATTACATCTTCAAGAGGGCGACCCCAAGTCCTGAAAAGGTGTTGCTTACATATACCCTGGAGCGGCATGTTCATTTCTGATTGGCTGTTTGCTCATTACCTCATGAGACGCCCCAGGATAGGCTGTGACTTGGCGCTCTCTGGCCCTTAGCACATGCGCAGATAGACTTGGCCCGCTCTGTCCCTAGGCACATGCACAATTCACCTGTAAACTTGGGAGAGCACCGGATGTCAGCGCCATCTGCTGGCTATCACTGCTCACCCGCGGCTCTCTACATCTCTCCCTTTTTGTTTTATATGATAGGCACTGGCCAATGCCCCGTGTCTTAGGCTAGTTGATGTGCTATCCATTACCAGCACCAAGAGATCGGTGGGATCCTTTGGATCACTACTCATTGGTGTGCTCCTGGTTTATGGCATCAGCCTAATCCCGTCGTAGGGGGTCAAAGGCAGCGGGCCTTGAGGACATATGGCAGTTTGACTCACTCTCCCGTGTGCAATGGGATAAGACCCCACGGGGTGCAAGAGCTAAGTCTCGCTGATGATTAGCTTTAAGTATTTATTTTGTTTTTAGCATGCTGAGCCAAATATCGGGAGAGGCTCCTTGCTCTAGTGCAGCAAATGCTTGGGCAATTACCACCTTATCACGTTTCTGTTAGGCTCTGAGCTTGCAAACCATTCAGAAAAGAAACACTAAGCCAGCACACAAGGCAACACTAAACAGGCCAATTCCCACCCATCCCTTAAGGAAAGAAAAAGCTGAAGAAATCTAGGAGGTAAATTTAGTAAATCCTTGAGTCAGGGACAGATCTAATATTCTGAAGAGCCATGATGAGGACAGGAATCTGTCGTGATGTTCTCTGGGGAGCCATCTTCTGTGATGAGGATTTTTCGTGTCAATTGCTCCGGTAGCCAAAACGGGTTGTTTTCTTCCTGTGGGAAAACACAAACAGTTCCCCTGGATCTAATCAAGATAGGATCAGGGCCCTTCTATTGGTCAGTCAAGACATAAAAAATTAAGAGTAAAGAGTGCTATACTCGTGGCACTAAGGGTAGAGGCTCCTCGACTCCCCCTATTTGTTTTATTAGATAAGATTTTAGTGTGCGGTGAGGCTGTTCTATGATGTTTTGTCCTTGAGGATTGTATGGAAATTACACACAAGCCAGGATATTTTTACTCGCAGCCTACTTGTGCTAGCTGCCAAAGGGTATTTATTTGTTTTACTCAGCTGCATCATGACATCTGGTTTCTGCATTTGTTAGCAGGCCTCCAAGCTCTCTACACACCATCACCCAAGCCTCTAGTTATATGGAGTAATGGCGGCTCAGCATTCCTTAGTGCACTGTTCATACACTAATTGTTTGATCAGCGGCATGGCTGCATTTGGATAAGCCAGGGACTGAATGCCATGAGCCGGGCTTCCGCCCCTGCAGTGGGGAACGGCGGCCTCTTCCTACAAGATGGAGGGGCCTTGACAGGCGCTGACAACGTTGCCGATGACCCACGGATGTGGCTCAATGATCGCCATCAGGTCGGGCACAGCGCTTCCTCCCAAGGCCCTGCAGCGCCGCTCGCCCCGCTCCTCAGGGCCGCCATGCGGAAGCTCGCCCCTGCGTGTGCGTGCGCTTGCCTGCTCGTTTGCCCGCCCACCTGCCTGCCTGCCTCTTCCCAGCCCTTCTCCGCTCCGCTTGGCTCGGCTCGGCTCTGGGGTCAGTTCCCGCCCAGAGCAGCCTCGGTGCTGGAAAGGCTTCTAAAGGAAGGAATCCAAGCAGAACTCGTCCACGTAGGGCGGAGGAACATGGGGAACTACGGCCGCAATTGGTACCTGGGAATTCGCCACCAGCCGGGAAGCCGCATGGTTCCCATTCCCCGTCTCCTTTCACTTTCGATTTTGTGGCAGCGGCAGCTCCTCCCAGCGAGCTGCTTTTTCATTTAGGTTTTCTTCCTCAAAGGGACTTAGCTTTTCTAATTCAGAGCTATCAAGCCCCAAAACCTCTAGTTCCTTTATCGGATAAAGATATTTCTTTTTTCTCTCCCTACACTCTCCCAGGGTGTGTTTTCCCTCATCTCTCACTTCTGCAGACTGAGAGCCTTTGGAAGGGCCTGTCTTCATAGGCGTGCCTTTTCTTTTTTCTCTCTGAGCTCCTAATCTCCTTTCCCGCTCTGTTTCTGGCATGTTGTCTTGTGGGCAAAATGAAACCAAAAGGACAAGACCAATCATACCTCTCAGAGCATACCTTTTCCCGCAGTTCAGAATCCTACTCCGTGAACGGAGGGTCCCCTTAGTGCCGGCTATGGTAAATTCCCAGGTTTCTCTCGGAACTATCTGTAGTCTGCGCAAGTTTCCCACTGGCAAGAACACGCGGACACACAGGATCCTTCTGCAGCAATCGTTTATTACATCTTCAAGAGGGCAACCCCAAGCCCTGAAAAGGCACTGCTTATATATGCCCTGGAGCAGCGTGTTCATTTCTGATTGGCTGTTTGCTCATTACCTCATGAGACGCCCCGGGATAGGCTATGACTTGGCACTCTCTGGCCCTTAGCACATGCGCAGATAGACTTGGCGCACTCTGTCCCTAGGCACATGCGCAATTCACTTGTAAACTTGGGAGAGCACCGGATGTCATCGCCATCTGCTGGCTATCACTGCTCACCGCTGCTCTCTACAGCTCTGGTTCCTGAGACCAGCTCCTCCTGGCCGAACTACAGTGAGGGTGGAACTAGGAATGAAGGTCAACTGGTTCACGAGGCTCTCCACCCTGCTAACCTGTAGATGAAGATTACATTCCTACAATGAATATGTTCCCCTCCCTAACTGACTGAATACCTTGGGTTGGAATTCGCCCTCATTCTCCCTAGTTTGTGGTTTTTCCCTTTAAATACCCCTTACTCCTCGTGCTCGTGGTCGAACTCTTCTGGCCTGCTAGACTATGCATTCAACCATAGATCTGGCTTCCCCTGAATAAACCTAATGCTGTTGCATCAAGATCGATCTCTCGTGAGTTATTGGGTGGTCACGTCATCCCAAGACTTGAGTGAGGGTCTCCTCAGCTCTGGGGGTCTTTCACTGTCTCTCTCTCTCTCTCTCTGTCTCCTCTCATATATATGCCTACATGTATATACATATTTATGTGTGTGTGTGTGTGTGTGTGTGTGTGTGTGTGTGTGGTGTGTGTGGTATGTATATGAGTTAAACATATGAATTTATAACCAGAGACAATTGAAAGAAGCAGAAAGCAAGTTTGGGGCAACAAATTTAGCTAATGCCATAAGTTGGATTAATTTACCTTCTAAATTACATTCTAGATCTTTATATGTTTGTTGACTAATTAGAAACCTTACTAAATTCTATTGTCACTTATTTTGTAGTTATTGGAGAAAGACCTTGAAATTGTATTTTCAAATGTTCATCTGTTTGGAGAGGAGCATTATCACGCATTTTAATTTATACATGAAATAGAAATAACTCTCGTGGAATCTCAATAAACCAAATAATAGCTTTTACTCTATGGAATGACCTTGTAGTAAAAAAAATTATGATGATGTATATATGCATGTGAGACTGAATATAGAAATGAAGAATGGCCAGGATGCAAATAAAAGGAGAACTCTGACCCACATCCTCTGTGGGAAGCAGACCTAGAAGTCAAACTACAACCCCTGAGCCAATCATTTCCAAAACAGCAGGAACTGATTAATAGATGCCAGCTCCCTCTGTTTACATCTTGTTTGTAGGTTAAAACCAATGATAGAAGTGAGATATGCTTCCGTATAATCAGTCCCATATGGTCTCCGCTTCTAGCTAGCCAGTCCTCTACTTTCTATGCCAACAGCCTCCAGTCATGGCATACGGAAAGCCTACCTGTCTTCATTAATGTGTGCATGTTTGTTCACTTGTTCAAGCTATGAAGTCCAGAAGATGAGTATCTCACTCTGACACGCTCTACTTTATATTTTGAAACATGCTCTCCCACTGAACATGAAGATGGCTAGTTAGGCAAGACTGGCTGGCCAGGGAGCTCTAAGGATCCTCCTGTATTTTCCCTGAGAATACACACCTCTGTGTCCACCGAGCTTTCCTGTAGATGCTGCAGTTCAGAACTGGTATTTGTGCAGAAAGCACTTTACCTATTGAACACTCTCCACAGCTTCCTTTCTATTCCACTCTTAGTTTTGTTGTTATTGTTTTGAGACATGGTATTCCTACAGAGCCCTTATTGATAACCTGAAATTTGCTGCGCAGACAGGATTAGCCTCGAACTTGAAAAGATCTGTCTCTGCCTTTCTGGTGCTGAGATTAAAGGGGTACACTATCATATTCAGCCTAATTGGGCCCTTTTTAATTCTAAATTTTTATAGTCCATGAAAGATTTGCATGTTTTTCAGATGTAAATAGTGCTTGCTGACTGTCATCACGAAGCAAACTCTAGGTAAGTGTCCTTGTATATTCTCATCATATACTTTCATATGCCATCATATACTTTCTTATCTAGAAATAGAAATGTCCAGTGAAAGTCATAAAATAGAAACAATCCTATTTAAGATAATTAAGTAAGAATTTCAGGGTATAAATTGCTCAAAGTTAAATATCTCAGGTCTCATAGTACAATTCTGGGGAATCTCAGCTCTCTGTTAGGAAGTAGACAATTTTGATTTAAAAGCTAGTTGGCTGTCTGTTATTTAATTTTGCAGTATAGATTTTCACATTCCTAGTGGAAAAGTAATCAATTTCTTATGGAAATTGTTTTAATGTATAATTTATACTGGCCCTTTGAATCATTAACCTGGGATCGAGCCTGATAATTTAAAAGTTTAGCCAGAAAAGAATTTTGACTTTCAGTTAGTCAGCAAGGAATAGCCAATATTTAGATAAGAAATTCAATTATCTCTTCACAGAAGGCAAGATGATTAGAGTTCAGAGAGCCAGAGGCACTGTGCTGTTTGATTTTAATATATAGCTGCAGCAATTCCATTTTTAAGCATATACATATACACATACTTTCAAGAAAGTGGATCTACTTTATGGGCCATAAATTCATACATACACACTCATATTAAATGAGTTAAACTGATTACATTAATAACTAATATATTAAATTTGTCCTGTTAACTAACAGAAGCCTTTAATGCTACAAACCATTAATTGAGATTTCCCCTGGATTTCTATTTACTTATGTTCAAATACAAATTGTAAAAGTTGGTGCCATAGGGAATTTGGGGGAGTATTTCTATAAAAACCATAATGAAGAGAACCAATAATCCAGTAATTCACCAGAGGTCCTTTTCTCATGATAATAAATGCAGGCACATTGATGGTGCCCATGTATTGATGCACAATGAAAGTGTGAGGTCTGGCCTGGAGGATTTATTAGTAATTTTAAAAAGTGTTGCTAATGGTGGGCAAAAGAGCTAAGAGATTTGAACAAATATTCTAGTTTTAAGTAAAACATGGTTGGAATATTTAATTTTGGATTGTTTTTGTTGAACAACTGAAGGTAATGAGTGAAGTGTAAACAGTAACAGAAATGAAAAGAAGCAAGAGATCCATGTACACATGACATCATTTGATCTTGATGCTTATAAACATTTAAAGTAGTTGGTTTAGCAAACTGAGCAATATGTTAGTGCATTCTTCTCATGCCTTCTTCATTTTTTTAGCTGCTTGCCTCTGTGAGTCACAGCTTCTCCCAATTTTACAGTGAATATATTAATATTGCACCCATGGGAACAAAACTAAATAAATTTCAAGCCTACAAAATTGGTGTCTCTGCAGAGCCACAAAACATAATTTGTCTTTCCTGTATAGATTTAATTTTAAGACTGTATTATTTGTTATTTAAATGTGCATACTTAAAAAAATTTCCATCTGATATTTAGGGCTCGGTGGGTAAAGGTGTTTGCCCCCAATTCTGATGACCTGAGTTTGATCTCTGGGACCCACCCACATGGTGGAAGGAGAGAACCAAGTCCTACAAGTTGACCTCTGGTCTCTATATATTCATTGTGCATGACATGTACTTCTCACCCCTATAATATTAAACAAATCAATGTAAAAAATTAAATTGATTACTTCATCACTGGTTCACTTTTGATATGAATATATTTATTATTCTCAAGGATGTGTTGCTTAAATCAGTTAAAAATAGTTGTAAATTATATATCCAGGAATTTGTAAGTCAATAATAAAATAAATAGATGTCAAGTGTTTGCCACTAAGTATATAGAGAATTAGAAGCAATTTAGCTCTGTATATGGATCAATGTTCACTGGCTATCCTGTGTGTTTAGATTACTGATACCACTGATTTATGAAAAGTAATGGAAATGTCATTTCTGTTGTTCAGGAGGCTATTATTTCTGAAGTGGTTATTTTGATCATTGTAGTACCTAAATTAACCTTTTTCAAGAAATGACTTTATGGGCTGATCAACTAGTAAAATGCTACTAAAAAAAAATTGGACCACTATTGGAAGTGTGACTCTAAAAAATACCAATTAGAAAAGTACATTAATTGTTCACTCATATGAAGCATTCAGAAGTAAATGGGCTCTAACCTAAATTTTGTTTTGCATATTAATATGTTCAATTGTAATATTTTATTTCATATACAAAATTCTGTTTAAAATAACTTGTAATGAAATATTGAATTGTACATTTGTGGTCCTCTAAAGACACATCCAAATTTTAATTCTCAGTCTCTATGACTTGATTTGGAATTAAAGTATTCCAAGGTATAGTGCTGTTAAGAATATGAAAGAGAAAGGGTTTTAAACCAAAAGAAACATGTCTTCATGGGAAATATTAATCATGTGATGATGGTCATGACAGTTTCCCATAATGGCCTGCAGCTGTCTGACAGAAACTCAAGAATCAACTAATCTTTTTTGTTTTAAATATTTATTTGTTTGTTTGTTTGTTTGTTTGTTTTATGTATATGGGTGTTCTATCTTGATGTCTTCCTATAAGCCAGAAGAGGGCATCAGATCTCATTATAGAAGGTTGTGTTCCACCATGTGATTGCTGAGTATTGAACTCTGAACCTCTGGAAGAGCATCGAGTGCTCTTAGCTATTGAGCCACCTCTGCAGCCCTAAGAAGTGATAAATCTTTTCAGCTGCTGACTTCAGATTTTTGTCATTCAGAGTCAGGAACAGTTTTAATACAGAGTACTCTGGTAATTTCTTATGACAGCTCTCATAGATGAATAGTTGTATTATAAATAGTTGTATCAGAAAATTAAAAAAACTATATTCATCAGTAAGAGTTGAAGATTCACTCTAATTTCTGAGTCATCCTTATTTTTATGTTGATATTCTCAATATTAAATGAAATTTAATTTGCAAAAATCGCTTGACTTCAAGTTGTAATCTAGTATCTTTGAATATGGTCAATTCAAAGTATCAGTAAACTTACATACAAACTGCTTAATATATCTATTTTTTTTCTGAAGCAAGTATTTGGAGAAAAACTTATTTGATGAATGTTTAAATTTTGGGTAGGACAATAATAGTATTTGTTAAGTTATATTAAGTGTTGTATTATTGAATAGTAAAAATATTCATCAAACTTCATGTATAGTCTCTCAGTATTTCAATAATATGATAAAAATAATATATGTATTTGCTTTACATCAAACTGTAAAAGCTACATTACATTTTGGAATGCATTTTAAACTTTAATTAATTTATTTTATACTTTAAAAAGTTATTTTCATACAATGTATTTTTATCATTGTTTCTCCTTCCTCACCTCCTCTCAGGTCCTCCTTACCTCCCCAACTGTCTTTTCTCTCTCTCTCTCTTAACTAAAAAAGACAAACAAGGACAAAAATAGAACAAACTATCCAACTTCAACAGTAAAAAAGATAGTAAGAAAGAGCACCAGAAACATATGCATACAGATACATATGTACACATAGATAAACACACAGAGAGACACAAACATGTGCACATATACACATAGAAACGAACATACACACAGGAACACACACAACCCATAAAAGGTCAAAATCAGAAACCATAGTACAAAAACAAAAGACTAGTAAGGTAAAATAGCAGAAAGCCCAAATAGAGCAATAGAAGACAACAAAAAAATCTTCAAAAATGCCACTGATTTGTTCTGTGTTTGCCATTTGCCATCGGCATGGGGCCTGCCATTCAGTATGCATTGTACTTAATATGACTCCCTTGGAGAAGCATTTTTTTTTCCTCTGTGGCCAGTTATCAATTGGAGATAACTTAGTTTGAGATGAGAGCTTCATGCCTATTTCCCAAAACCAATGCTGAGACCCCCGATGACTTGGATCTGTACATGCTTCTACAATATCTGTGAGTTCATATGTCCCTAGGTCCTGTTGTGCCTGAAACCTGTGTTTTCTTGATACCATCGATTTCTGCTTGCTCAAATAATCTTTCTGCCTCTTCTTCTCCATAGTTCCCTGAGTCCTGAGGTGAAGGATTTTGATGAAGACATACCATTTATGACTAAATGTTATCTTTCTAAATTAAATGGTCTCTTTCTCTAAACATTGTCAAGTGTAGGTCTTTGTTTTATTATTTCTCGTATATACTGCAGGAAAAAGCATATTTAGCGATTATTGAGCAAGACATTGATCTATGAGTATAGCAGAATGTAGTTAGGGGGCCATTTTATTGCTATGTTCTTTTAGAAGAACAATAGTGTTTGGTTTTACCCTACAAGGTCCATGGCTGATCTATTCTCAGATTCTAGGCCATTTGAGCAGGGACGGTCTTGGAGAGGGCTTTAAATCCAACCAGACAGTGGTTGGTTGCTCCCACAACATTTGAGCCACAATTGGAGCAACATTTCATAGAGGTCACCATTGCAAATTGAAAGATCTGAGGCATGGTTGGTATTTACCTTTCTCCTCTAATAGCTTGGAAAGTACTGCTTATTACTGAATGCATGCAAGTCATTCCTATAGTTGGAGTTTTTAAGCCTTCAGTGGGCATGCAAATATACAAATTTCCACAGACTTTTGGTATAGAGTAAGGAACTAGGGGAGAGTGAAGGATCCCCAAATATCTAGAAAGTACAATATAAAGTTAGAGAGAAATCGAGGGAAAATGTAATAGACAGATTAAATATAAAGGAGGGGTAAAAAGGAAGTAAGGGAGATAATACAGGGGCACAGCTAACACTAAGGGCCATTTGAAAGGCCATACACTAAGATACTACAATAGAAGCTTTTTGTTTGTTCGATTTTGGTTTTTGATACAGGGTTTCTCTGTGTAGCCTTGGCTGTCCTGGAACTCACTCTGTAGACCAGGCTGGTCTTGAATTCAGAAATCTGCCTGCCTCTGCTTCCCAAGTGCTGGGATTAAAGGCATGCGTCACCACTACCCGGCTAGAAGCTTCTTTAAATATATGTTTATATAAAATAAATCTGAATGGAATACCAAATAACAGAGGAGACAAAATTCCATCTACACTCTAATGTAGAATGACTTAGAAAATACTTTTAATTAATTACTAAAATTTATCTAACCTATTTATTTAAAAGAGAAATAATATACAATTTATTTTAGATACTTAAGTCTATTCAAATATATTTTAGAAAAGCAGTATTCTGTATATTTTTTTTTAAAAATCTACCTAAATTATCCAGGGCCTGCTGTCAGTGCCAACACTTATCAGAATAAATGTATGTATTGAAATGCCAGAATTTTAAAGTCTTCATAACTTCAAAGAAGACATTATTCTCATTATCAAAACAAAATATGGCATCAAGTCAATGAAATGAAAAGAATTAAAATCTCACTTTCAATCAATGTCTGATTAGTCATTGTTGACTAATTAATTCAATGCTTTCATTTACAGTCTAATCTTTCATATTTAATATGAGAGTGTAAGATAAGTACAGTTTCAGAAATAGTTTTAAAGATGCTTTGTCAAAGTAAATGCTATCTCTTGATGAGATTTTTAATTAATTAGAGAGAAGTACAGTGAGATTATTATATGAAAATATCTCATTGTAAATTTATCTCAAATTGTGTGTCATTAATTTTTTTCATGCTACCTAGCAAAATAAGTGTCTAAGACTATATGAAGTTATATATATATATATATCAAAAGTATATTTAACTTGTTCCATACATTTTTATTTCTGTGGCAATAGATATATAGGGAAGCATCAGAGGCATAGGTTTGAATACTTCAACAATTACAGGCTTCTGTTCTTTCTCTGTGACTGACAATACTGTATGGACTAAAACATGTCAAGAGAATCATGTGGTATAAAAAAATAAATGCTTAAGAATTTAATTGTTACTGAACTTAAACTTTATTTGTCTTCATCTTCCCCAGATTTTGAAATATTCATTTCATTAATATTTGCAGTGGATTAGAAAGTTTTAGTGGGTTTTAATGAATCTGTGAATTATAGGATAAATATATAAAGCTGGTATGGAAAGGATGTAGAAAACAACTCATTGAATGCAAGGTAAATAATTGAGTTCACAATTTGAACCTGAATCTCTTTCTGTGCTTGTGTTGGGACCTACACTCCAGCTACATCTATGAGTAGGTTTGGTTTTAGACTTTATTTTATTTATTTCAGGCTCTAGTTAAATATCTCAGACTGGCTTTGAATTCTTGCCTCAGCCTTCTGAGTGATACTTTTGCTTTTCAGTTTTGCATTGTGAGGATCTATTTGCATAACAAATTTTGAAGGCAAAATACTTAGTTTGAATTGCATTTTATTGTTTTGTATTAGAAATAATACTTACAGATAGGCACTATTTGAGTTTACTAACGTGTTTTTTTTTTTTTTTCACACTAAATCCAGTATACTCTTTTTAACCCAGTTACAAGTCCTGGTAATTGTCATTGTCCAACTTGATATATGACTTTATTTATTCATTGTTAACAACATCTATGCATCCCAGCACTTCCTATTTAAGGATACTTTCTTTAGATGATAACAATCATAGCATTGCAACTTTTATATGGACATTTGTATTTCTTTTCTAAATTGAAAGATCTCAAGGAGAATGGAGAGCAGTGTATTTTTATAGCATGCACAACAATTCTAATGGAGGCAATATTTAATATTTATTACATGATAGCTAAGTGATTTGCCATATTCTAAGATTTTGCACATAACATTTCAAAAAGTTTGTCTTAACCAGTGTTAAGTAGTTAGTCTCGTTCCCTACTCTTTATAAATGAGAATGTTGAATCTTAGAGAAGATAAGAATTGTTTTCAATACCTATGTGGGAACTAAAATTCAAGCATAGATAGTCTTGCTGCAATGCACAATATTATAACTACAATGTGATTCAGTTCTCCACAGTCTAAAACAGGATGATTCATTGATTTAGCACACTATCCCCTGGTAAATTCATCAGCATCTCTGTATTTATCTATCATTTAAAAATCATATCTCCCTTTTCTGCACCTCAGATCTGTTTTAAAGAAGCTCGGAATACACAAGATACAATCCACAAACCACAAAAAACTCAAGAAGAAGGAAGATCAATGTGTGGATACTTCGATCCTTCTTAGAAAGGGGAACAAAACACCCATGGAAGGAGCTGCAGAGACAAAGTGTGGAGCAGAGACTGAAGGAAGGACACCAGAGACTGCTGCACCTGGAAATCCTTCCTATATTCAATCACCAAACCCAGACACTATTGTGAATGACAGCAAGTGCTGGCTGACAGGAGCTTGATAGCTTGATATAGCTGTCTCCTGAGAGGCTCTGCCAGTGCCCGACTAATACAGAAGTAGAGGCTCACAGCCATCCATTGGACTGAGTGAGCACAGGGTTCTCAATGAAGGAGCTACAGAAAGGACCCAAGGAGCTGAAGGGGTTTACAGTCCCTTAGGACGAACATCAATATGAACTAACTAGTACCCTCAGAGCTCCCAGGGACTAAACCACCAACCAAAGAGTACACATGGTGGGACTCATGGCTCCAGCTGCATATGTAGCAGAGGATGGCCTTGTCAGTCATCAATGGGAGGAGAGGGCCTTGGTCCTGTGAAGGTTCTATGCCCCAGTGTAGGGGAATGCAGGGCCAGGAAGTGGGAGAGGGTGGGTTGGTGAGCAGGGGGAGTGGGTAGAGAACAGGATTTATTTTCCAGAGGGGAAACTTGGAAAGGGGATATCATACAAAATGTAAATAAGGAAAATATCTAATAAAAAAATTTTCAAAAAAAAAAAAAAAGAAAAAAGAAATTCAATGTGTAACTATACTATGTTGCTATATCCTGTATTGCTTGGCTCTAGAACACTAAGCATGATGGTGAGGGAATAAAAAAAAGATAGATACTAAAGAAATGGTGACATGGAGACACAGAATACCTGGGATCAGGTGTGGTATGCACATACTGGGGATGCATCAACTATGGCAGCAACCTGGAGCCTCAGTTTAATTTTGTATGCAAAGAAGAAAGGAGGAGTTAGCTGGTCTCAGTGGGAGGGTTTTGTTGATGAGCCAAATCAGTCTGTCAAAATCCTTAGGAGAAATTCCCAGTTGCTAGATTTTGTACACACTGGTCAATCCTCAGCATACACTTGTAGAGAGGCTGTCTTATTGAACCTGACCTAGGAAAAGGCTTTGTCAGTTCTTCATGGGTCTCATTTATCAGTCCTTGACATGTCAAACAACACACACTTATTCAGGATTTCACTTTACTTTCTTTGCTCTGTGAAAGTTCTGTTACAATATCAAACTTACCTATTCTAAATTAAGTATATTTCCCTCCATTGAAAATAATGCCTTCTCTTGAGTCCACTGATTTATTAAGTCAAAGTATCACACATTGATTTCCCCACACCAGAGGTCCTGTGTTCCTCACATTTTCCATTATGCCTACTGCACCAACTCTAGTTAATCTCAGATACTTATATGACTTCTGCTTCAGCAGCATTCTTGTCACATCAACCAGGCATCCTGTCTCCATTTCCATTTAGTTCAGATTTTCATTAATTTTCACTTACACTTTTGAAGGTGCCACCTCTTAAAAGCTCCTTCATACAGTTCTGGATCTAGAAGTTCCTTCACTAATTCTTCTACCTCTTCAAGTGGTTTTATCTTTGGCTCTGATTACCTTTTTCATTGCATTTACTTACAGTTTTTTCCACTACATTTACTTAATTTCTACATGTTGAGCATCCTTATGTCTCTTCTTTGAAATCTCATGATAGTGGTATATATTCTTTATGAATTCAGTGTGCAAATATTTATAGAGTATGTTTGCATCCATAGTCATTAATGTTATTAATCAATACTGATTTTTAGTTTAGTTTAGTTTTTTGTGTATGTTTGTGTGTGTGTGTGTGTGTATGTGTGTGTCTCTCTTTATAAAATTTTGGTAACAGGACATTAAACTTTGTTCCAGTAATTGTGAAAGTATTCCTTTACTTTTTATTCTGGAATAATTAGGACTGTCAATGTTAGTGCTGAATCATATATAATTCACCTTTGAATATGTCTCATTCTAGGATTTCCTCTGAAGGAGGATTTTATTACAGCATAATTTCATTGACGTTTCTCTGTTAAATTTTTTTCTAGATAATCAATACTTTGATGAGAGTAAGTTATTGAAGTCATCCATTATTGTGGTATGATCCATGATTTGCTTTGTTTTCATAAGTTTTTTTAAAAGTAAAATTGGGTACATCAACATCTACAAACATATCTTTTTAATATATTGGTTGCCTCTTTCCAGTGTATAGTGACCTTTCTTGCTTATTCTCATTGTTTTGACTTGAAATCTGTCTGGGGTGATGTGGGAATAGCTTCTGCATTCTATTTTCTCAAAATGTTTTTACATATCTTTCACTTTTGGTTTGTGTATATCTTTTTGGTGAGGTTGGTTTCTTGTAGGCAACACAATCTTAAAATCTTTTAATCTAAATAATCAGCCTGTGGCTTATATTTGTAGATTTAAGCCCTTTACAGTAGGGCACAGTGGCGCATGTAATCTCAACACTTGGAACACACATTTCAAGTCTAACCTGAGCCACATAATCAGACTCTGTCCTCCAAAATACAAACAACACAATATGACAAATACAACATAGCATCCAACAAACAGAATAAATGCAGATTGAAATGGCTAAGACGAAGAGATATTCATTTTGTGCTTCTTGAGAGACCAGAAGCAGTGACACTGCCTATTCTGATAGAGTTACAGTCATATTTTTTTCATTAGAATTTGCCTTAGAGAATTCCAGAAGTTCACAAAGCCTTTAATGTTTTCTGAAGTTAAGGTTTTCAAATAATGAAATCTTTAGGATATATTTCAGTGGCTGAGAATCACTTTTTTTTTTTAACACTTTAAAAAACAGAGTGCACATATCACTCGTATCATGGCAGTTAAATAGGTTGGCATATCAGAAAACATTAACTTGGAACCCATTTTGCCAGTTGCTGCTTGTTTGGCTTGGATTTGAACTATTTTGGCCTCAGTTTTCTCTTCTAGTGAACACACACATTAGCTCTATACCTACTATTGTACTCCTATAGGAGCCATTTTACAGAGTACCCCTTAACCCAACAAAGTATATCACAGATTCAATATAACTCTGTGTGCTATTGGTAGGTATCTCTGAATCACATAGATTGGAACTTTATTATTGCTTTTATGTAGTGCAGAAAATCATTAACTCAGAGTGGGATCTAAGTGTGTGATAGGTCTGAATAATGATCAGTACAGTATAGAATTCCTTATGAATGTAAAGGCACTGCTGTACATGTCTGCTGAAGCCTCCCATAGTGTTTGGCATGACATTAAATATGATTACAAATACGAAACCAATTACATACCGTTTTTGATCTTTCAATGTTTATAATTAACCAGTTTAACAAATGTATAATGGGTATTTTAGAAGTTTTGAACAGTTTTTATGTGATACTTTCTCATCTAGGCCTAGTACTTATTTTAATCAAAATGTTCTTAGAAGGCCATGTATGTGCTCTAAAACTTGGCAAATAACTATTACCAATTTTCTGATCTAATTTTCTATAACAGCATGGTCTAGTAAGAAGAGTTTGTTCAGGAATGTTCTTCCAATGATGCACATGGGGCTATGCGCTTCACATGGTGAAAGCCTCATATTCTGTGGCTACTACTAGTGGATCTGCCAACTTACAGACCGCACTTACCACAGTCAACATAATTCCTAACTAATTATATGTATGTATATGATGTGTGTGTGTGTGTGTGTGTTCACTTATTTGAGAGTTCGTGTATTTGCAAGCATACATGTATAAATGTCAAGACCGGAAGCCAATATTCTTTCTCAGGTGCTATCTACACTATTTTGTGACACAAAGTCTGCCAGTGGCCTGGGAATATCTTAGTATGCTAGTCAGACAGTCCAGGAACAGAGATTCACCTTTCTCTTTCTCCTCTTAACAGCTATTATGTCTATGTACCACCTCCAGCCTTTGAAACGTGAGTTCTGAGACTACCAAGCAAACACTTTACTGATTGAACAGTTGAATAAGAGAAAAATGTGTTGACTATTATTTAAAGGTTGGAAAAAAAACAACTTTTGGAATCCTGATTTAGCCTTTCCAGCTTAAGCTCTGTACAACAGAAAACCAGGTGAGAAGGATTCAGCTTTAAGCCAAGGTGGACACTTGTTCATGCAGATAGTGAGCCTATGGTGTCTTATAACATTAGTGCTCAAGCCAGGCTTCTCTAAAACAACAGTGAAATGTGTTTTAGCTGCTCTAATTCCATTTTAGCATTGTTAAAAGAATATTAAAAGAAAATCAGAGAAATAAATCTTTTCTGAATAAGCACATACAAGTAGGGATTACTCAGAGATGAGCTAGCCAACCCTATCTCCACTTCTGAGGATTTGAATGTGGTTCTTAGTTATGTGTCCACGTTAAATTTGATTGCTTTGGGATCAGGCTTTTATCCTTTATTTTCAGTAACAAATAATCATGCCTAGATGTATGACAGCCGAGGCAGCCTAGGAAGTTAAACATTTTGTAAAGAAGAAGAAAAACCTCACAAGTGGCTCGGTTAAGGGTTTTATTTTATTTTTAAACCACAGAGCTTATTTTTATCCAAGCATTTGATGTTTTTAGGAGTACTGGGCCATGAAGCTGAATGTGCTGCAGTGGCTAATTTAAAGTTCTAAGGGAGTTTTAAACCAGCATGTATTTTTCATCACAGATAGGTTAAAAGGTTTTTAAGGTATTCTCCTTATTCATAGGCAGCTGGAATCCAGTAGGATTCCATATCTGCCACAACTTCAGCAAATATCATTCCCAATGTGGCCCTGTAAAGGGCAGTACTGGAAACTCTTTACACTTTACCCACCTAGAAATAGACTGTGAATTTTATGGAAGCTTTAGCTGTGAACTCTTCATTTCATGGGTTTATATCTCTATTTTAATATGCATTACTGCTCATGCACTTGCAAGCTTGTGGAATACCACATTTCTGGTAGTCAGAATGATATGGGTCATTAGAGTGGCTTTCAGCCTGAGTCAATTTTAAAGAATGTCTGACCATGGGCCACATAAGTAGAGTTGTCACCACTTCCACATTTCCACGTAAGACACGGATTTGTTTTTGCATAACTATCTTCTCTGGTCTTTCTACCATCTATGAATATGAATCCTGTAAATGTGGGGTCTAGCCAGGGTGTTATATTTGTATAGTTATTGTCTTTTTGTTCAAATTGGGTCTGTCTGATTTTACAAATAGAGACGTGCAGAAGAGGGGGAAAAGATGTAAAAATAGAAGGATCCTTCACTTAGTTATGAGACAGTTCTCTTTCCTTATGTGTTATGTAAAACTTGAAGTTTCAGACCTACTCTGAATAAATAATGACAGGTTCTCAAAGCCGCACTATTGAGTTAAAACAGTCGATGTCAAACTAATTCTGCTTCACCAGGTATGTCTGCCCATTTATAACACTCTTTTTAAAGTACAAAAGGTTTCACAGATTCAGATGTGTATATAATACAGATGATATACAATTGTACTTCAAGCTGAATCCAGCAATCTGTCAAAAAACAAAGCTAAATTCTGAGTAATAAAATCTACCACATGATTGATATCTTGCATTAAAGTATGAGTCGAAGAAAGCAATTTTGTTTATGGGGAAGTCTTGGCTTGGTACATTTTTCATGTCACATAAAGATGGAAATCTTACCTGTGGCTGTATATTATAGTTACATTTCAGCTTCCATAATTGCGAAAGGACATACATCTGTTTTAAACTAAGAACCGTTTTCTTCTAATAAAATGCGAGTGCTGATTTTACTCTCACTCTTCTTTCGCATGCACACCTAATGCTCCCTGGCTTTCATTCTCATGTTAACTCTTAGGTGGTAATTTTATTTCACTGTGATTTGGTAAACAAATACATCCTCTAAGAGTTTTCAGTTTCCAAAGTGCTGTCAGTTTGCAGTCACTCCATGGTGTGAACAATGGGAGAGGGTGTATGGAATAGACTTCAAGTTTAAGAAGAGTTAGAACTGAAGAGAACTGAGGCGGCATGTTCTTATTCTTCCTGTATAAGAGAGAAATAAGTAATGATTTCCAAAACCTAGTCAAACTTTCTAAGCATACCACTTACCAACTTCATTGAAGTAAATGCCTTTTTTTATTAGATATTTTCTTTATTTACATGTAAATTTTTCCTTTCCCAGGTTCCCCTCCAAAAAAACAAACAAACAAACAAAAACAAGAACAAACCCCTTTTGCCTCCCCCCTCCCATGCCTGCCACCCTACCCTCTCCCACTTATTGACCCTGGCATTCCCCTACACTGGGGCACAAAACCTTCACAAGGCCGAGGTCCTTTCCTCCTATTGATGATGGAATTTGCGATCCTCTACTATACACATGCTGCCAGAACATTCAGTCCCACCATGTATAGTCCTTGATTGGTGGTTGGGTCCCTGGGAGCTCTGAGGGTACTAGTTAGTGATTGTTGTTCATCCTAAGGGGCTGCAAACCCTTCAGCTCCATAGAACCTTTCTCTAACTCCTTCATTGGGGACCGTGTACTCAGTTCAATGAATGGCTGTGAGCCTCTACATCTGTATTAGTCAGGTATTGTCAGAGCCTCTCAGGAGATAGCTATATGCTTGTCCTTCCTTCAGTCTCTGCTCCATAGTTAATCTCTGCCACTCCTTCTGTGGGTATTTGGTTCCCCAGGATAAAAGTCTCAGGTGACAGCAGATGCTGGAGAGGTTGTAGAGAAAGAGGAACACTACTTCACTGCTGGTGGGATTGCAAACTGGTACAACCACTCTGGAAATCAGTGTGGCGGTTCCTCTGGAAATTGGACATAGTTCTACCAGAGGACCCAGCTATACCACTCCTAGGCATATACCCAAAAGATGCTCCATCATGTAATAAGGACACATGCTCCACCATGTTCATAGCAGCCTTATTTATAATAGCCAGAAACGGGAAACAACCCAGATGTCCCTCAACAGAGGAATGGATACAGAAACTGTGGTACATCTACACAATGGAGTACTACTCAGCTATAAAAAACAATGAATTTATGAAATTCTTAGAGAAATGGATGGATCTGGAGAGTATCATCCTGAGTGAGGTAACCCAATCACAAAAGAACACACATGGTATGCATTCTCTGATAAGTGGTTATTAGTCCAGAAGTTTAGAATACAGGAAGAACAACCCACAAACCACAAGAAACTTAAGAAGGAAGACCAAAAGGTAGACATTTCATTCCTTCTAAAAAAGAAGTAAATGCCTTTTAAATATAGTTTCTCAAAAAATATACACTCAGTATTACAAAGTGTACAAAGTATCACTATTTGTTATGTGTTCTTTACAGTAGAAACTAAGATTATTACTATTTGTATATACCTGCTTCATATACCAAGAAGCTGAGTCTCATTGAAGATAAATAACCTACTCAAAGCTGATTATTTGCCATTTGGCACTTTCACAGTTTTTGAATGAAGTAGAATTCTAAATTATTCTAGTTCATTTGCTTGTTGACTAAAATATGGGTGGACTTTAGTAAGGTCAGCTGTGTTGGGAGATATTGTATTTTATCCCTTTCATCTTTTTGAAGTCCAAATAAAAGGGAAAATTGGTATTAAAATGAATAACAGAAGCTCAGTCTCCATGGGGGTCCCCCAGCTTCTGTAGCAGGGGCTGTCCCTAAAGCCGTTGCCTGTCTATTGAATCTTTTCCACAACAGGATTGTCTTGTCTAGCCTCAGTGGGAGAGGATGTGCCAAACCTTACAGAAACTTAACATGCCATGGTCAGAGGATGCCCAGTATAGACCTCCACCCTCTCAGAAGGAAAGAAGAGGGGGAGAGGGACACAGTGTGGGGGGTACCTTGAAACGATGCAGTGATTGGGATATATAAAATAAGGATAAAAATAAAAATAAATTTATCAATCCCACCCCCCAGAAAACAACAGAGAAAACATCTGAAATACTTAATTCTTTGAATATGCAAGTGACTAATGTTTAATAAATTTTGAGCAATATAGAAACACTGATGTTGGAATAAATTCGGGTAAGATTTTAATAGTTGAGCAATGTTGGCTCTCTTAAGATTGTCTGTATACTATGCAAATTATCTTCTAATTTGATTTACTAAATCCAAACCACTGTTATTTGAGTAAGTATCTATTGTTCTTATACCGTGACTTCATGTCTCTATGTGCTGGATATTGAAGGTGATTTCTAAATAGTCCCCACTGATCCCTTTGTCTGGGATTCAAACTCTTGTGTAACTCTCTACTTTTCTATGAGCGAATCCTCTTGAATCCCTGTAAATAAAGAGAATGTGGCAAAAGCGATCAATCATCTCATCTATGGGAAGTTATAAAAATCTCCCAAGCCCATCTCAACCTCTTGGAACAGCATTTGTATGATTCTATTAAATCTTACTGTGTTGTGACACACTCTGTGGAGACATTCATATGTCTAGGCAACAAGGTCAGTGGGCAACGGGACCACAGCGAACTGATTATGCCATTACCAGGAAAGAGGCCTGTAAACAGGTTCCTCCCACCCCTACTCTAAAACCTGAGAGGACTGCCTGCTTTGAGAGACAATGCCTTCTTGTTTTCAGAAAGGTTCAGAGGAGAGACTTACCTACCATGGGTCCAGATTCTTTTTAAGAGAAATTGTGGGATAATAAATGTGCATTGTTGGAAGCAGTTAGTTTGAATGTGAATATTTTTCTACCTCAATGGATAGTTATTACACCCTTTCATTTACATTCCTGCCTGTGAACACTGACATGTTGAATGCATTTCTAGAGTCCTGGCCTCAAATCTTCACACACTCCTTTCTTTTCATTCGAATTTCTATCAAAATGAACCATTGCCAAAGCCGACTTCCTTGCCAACCCTGTACTAGTCACCACTCCACAATTTGCAGAAAACTTGCTCTCTGAGGTCGTATTCACTTACTTCTCCACTACTCCTAAGCCTCTTCTTAAAAGCCACAACCTCACTTTCCACATTTACCATTGGTTTCCAGGCAGCTAGACACGCACCTGGCACACAGCAGCAGACTCTTAGTAATTATTAGTTGACTGAACAAAAGAACAAATTTTACTTTTCTATATTTTTAATGGTCCTTGTTATTGTCACTCCCTAAAATTGAAAATTAGCTTGGGGCAAGAGCAATTGCTTTTCTCTTTATCTCTACATACAGAAGCATTATTTTACAAATATTGTAACCTGTAGTTAATCTTGCTTCTAACAGCTGTCTCACTATTAACTTTCTAGGTCTTAAAGTCTTCATGAACAATTTCCTTACCATTTTTATTTTTGTACAGAATTAGGCAAAAGATGAAAAGTTGATTCTTAGACATATTCTGGACTTTTAAGACATTTTCTCTGAATTTCAAGTTTGTGGTCATAAATATGGTAGTTACATATTGTATATATAATTAAAATTCATTTTATTCTCTCTTTTGTGGAAAGTTTTGAAGTGAAGTTTTGAAATTGGAAAAAACATAAAAGGAAAATTATCTCTTACTGTCCCAGTCATTTTCTCACATCCCTCCTCTTTCTCTGTTTTTCTTTCTTCTTATTTTATTTCCTTAGGCTAGCAATGTTTTATAAGGTAGAGGATTCCAATTAGGGGACTGTTTTTTTTTTAACTCCTTCTGTGATTTCATCCTATTCTTAGAGAAGCATTGTTATTTTCCTAAACATAGACATTTATGAAAACAAAACAAAACCCTTATCTTGTTCTACTATTTGTTGTAAATCCTTGTAGGATGTAAAATCAGAGCAGTTGAAATGTCATAGTCAATATGTCTAAGGCTACAGAGTGTTAGTTATTGTAATCTAAAGCTGGAGTGACAGTAAATATCAGAAGTGTGAGAGCTTCATGTGAGAAATGCAACTAAATCTACATCTCTTATTGCTCTTTTATACCCTCAAAACTAAGGAACTTAGCAGCCGCTAAATTAAAAGCAATTAGCTTAAGTTTCCAATCATGTGTTCTTGATTTTCACATTGTGTTTAATTAGTTTTAAAAGTAAAAGTAAGAAAATTAAAATCTCATACAACAAACCTAGCATATGAAATCTTAGAAAACCTCCAGGCCAGGAGCAGAGGGGACACCCTCTTCCTGGGAACTGCTCGGGGTTTACTGCTTAGGCTTCACACACATTCCTAAATGAGCTCCATTAGCCAAGATCTCTTCCCTGAGTTCTAGATCACAAAGACAACGACTGTGTGATTTTCCTACTTAGTTAATCTGCACCATGAACATAATGTGTTCAAAAGAGCTGTTCTAATACTTCATCAGGTTAAACTCTGCCTCTTCCAGTGTCTTCTAATTGAGTAAATGACCAGTCTCCAGGTCCAGATTCTGAGGACAACCTCTTAGAGTCATCTTTCATTCCTCATTTGGTCTCACACATTATCTCTGGGCTCTGATTTTGGAAGATACCCAGGATATACATTCATATCACCTCTAGAGGCAGTATATTATGATGACAGTCACAATTATCTCTCATCTGAAATCTTTTAATTGGTCTATTTTTTGGTATGTTTAACCTGTTCTCTACCAGTGCAGAAGAAGTCAGGGAAATGTGAGGGCCAAGAAAAACCAAATGTAACATTCCCAAAGCCTTTCATTTTATTCTGCATGTAAGCCTAAAATATCACAATGGTCTATAGGAACTTATACTTTCTTTTATATCATTATATGTGTCCAATGCCATTGTTTAAAATTTCTCTTCAACATCTCAAACAGCAGTGTACTTGCAAGTGAAACGCTTCCTTTGGATTATTCCTTGGCTCTAGTTATCCTTTCAGATATCACCTTAACTATTTCCTGTGTCTTCTTTTGCTTTCACTATTAAAATATAAGCTTCATACATGAGAGTAAGCCCCCAGATTTTAGTTGGTTAATATAATTTAATATGTGTTTGGTACACAGAGTTATTTTGTTGTCTCTAATATGAGAACACTGCGTGCCATGTTTTTATTTTCATATCATTGTGGTCAAAAGGTCTGTGTGTTCTATAGTTCAGCTTCTGAAGTCATGTAGAGCACTGTTTGGTTTTGTCCAGTGCGCATAAATGGACCTCTTCTATTTAATTGTCAATTCTGTTATCAATAATACATTATTGAATGAAGAGATCTAGTAAGCAAAAATAAGTCATCTCCATAAGCAGATATAAGCTTGTTTACTATTTTAAAAACTATAGTGTACACAGCACCTAGAATAGTTGTGAGTGTAGCGTGAAAGAGGCAAACAGCCCAAGCAGATCATGCAGAGTACATTCATACAATACTCTGGACCTATTACCCTTTCTCTTTTCAAGATTTTGTAAAGACATGGCTGACTTCTTGCTTCATGATTCTCCTTCTGTATCCAGCTGACTTCTAAAGATGATGAATTTCCTCCTGTAGTTGAATGTAATAGGAAAAACTACGGTAGAATACTATTTTGACAGGTTAAAAATATCTATGAGTATCTTCTTTTGAGCTCTTAGTATTCTGTTTGTAGAAATGGCAACAACTATTATTTTAGGGACAGGGCAGAATATGTGAAGGTAAAATAATGCATGTTCTCCTTTATTGTTCAGTGGACAGCTTTTAAATCTCCCAGCAGTACCAAAGATCAGGGAACCTGGTTCTCAGTAGCAAGAGATAAGCTCTTGAGATTGAGAATGGTTTTACCTTTGCTTTGCTTGCTCTATGATTGTCAAAGTTTGACTTCTTGTTTCGAGAAGCCAGAGTGGAATATGTTAATGAAGACTGAGTCCAAGCCATAAGATGCAGTTAGTATGACATGGGAATGGTTTCATTTGCTCTGGAGGGAGAAGAGGAATCATCCCTTTCCTCAAACTTCACTTTCTGAAGAGTGAAATCCCCTTGGAATTTCAAGAGCAGAGGGTCTAATGAGAGCTGATAAGCAAGATCTTCATTTGGAAACCAGCCTTTAGAGTCAAAAGGAGAAAGCTGAGGAATCATTGCAAGCATCCATCATTTAAATGGCTATTGTGGTCAATAAGGTGTCTTTTTTGAGATATTTAAAGGATACGTTATACAAGTGTGTTCACAAGGATGGGAAGTGGAAACATTTTAGTTATTGTGGCTAGTGTTAATTGTCAAACTGACAGGATACATGAGGGCTGATGAGCTAATAAAATTATATTAAAATTAGAGGGTATGTATTTTTGGTCACATGAGTTGAAGTTTCAGTACTAATGCCAAGGTAGATTCATTCCTTGTTCTTGAACGTTAGAGGAATTTAGGTGTTGTTTCTTGCAACTAAGAAAGCCTAAGTAAGTCTGAAATTTCTTCCAGAGGGTGAAGCAGCTAGCTGTGATTTCCCATTGGATACTTGAATTGGTTATAGTGAGACAACACGATCCCCAGAGCTGCAGGTCTGGTCAGTGCTTCTCACACTGACTAACAAAGTAAAAAAAAAAAACAAACAAAAAAAAACAAAACAAAAAAAACCCAAAAATGACAAGCGTGGAAAGACCACCTTGTACTGTGAAGTGCAATCCATGTACTACCTGGCTAAGCTGAATAAAAATCTTTTAAAGCAAAATCATTAAAATGAGTAAATGGTGGCTGATACATAACTGTCCAGTTATGACATCAGCTGAAATGCTATCATTAAAGTCTTCTGTGTGGGAGTCAGAACCTGAATCCATATCTGACAGCTGCCAGTGGAACTGAATGTCTAAGAATGTTTAAAGCCGATCATGCAGTACACCACTGAAGAAGGACCTGGGAACACTGTAGGGCATGCTAAGCGATGTTTGCACCACTGCTTGCTGGTAAGCAAGACCCAGAATCCACAAATGCCAATGTATTGAAGAAAAAAAACAGACAAGGAAATAAAGATTACACACAGACTTTATAATTTTGTTACCAATTGATTAACAGTGGCAAAAACTCAAAAATCAGCCAACCAACCAACAACAATAGCAAATGGAAACTCGGAAAGGTAATGAGTTAGAAAGCATGTAAGATAGCTGTAACAAATTGTGATTGTGTTTCATTTATTGATATGGCTATACCATTTTGAGATTCCAAATTTAATGGATTAGCTGGAGCTAGAGTTGTGATGCTAATGGTTTCTGGGTTGAATAATAAAAACTCCAATTCAAAGTTGGCTCATGCTTAAAGGCATGAATTGGCCAGAAATCTGGGCACATCATGTACAACAGAGGTTGCAGTCTGGCAGCCTGTGGCCTGGAGCTGGCCTGCCAGCATGCTTTGTTTGGCCTCCATGATTTTGGCCTCTGTAATGTTTTTAAAACAGTTGATTTATGTGCCAACCAATTTACATAAAAAACTTCCATTTCCATTCTCTTTTTAGGATCTGGCAATGACTAGCTCCTATTGCTACACCGTGACAGTTTGTTGCAGTGTGGTTAGGATGGGGCAGGTGTGCATCTGTCTGATGAGTACACCCACTCTCTAGAGAGCTCTGCCCCATGATCAATGTGCTCATTGAATTTTTACTGTTATGATCCCTGCTGACACAGAAGGAATAAAAATACCTTGAATAGAAAACAATCTCAAATTAGTTTCACTAAATAGCCACCTGACTGAGCAGACTGGCCTTGGATAGAAGACTGATGCAGAAATCAGAAGAGTCTAAATCAAATGCATTTAAATGATCTCTGGACCTAGGGCTCTGGTGAAAATGCTCATCGCAATACAGATCTAAAAGCCCTTTCATCAGAATCTGATCGGGAGATCCGGAAGGAGGACCTTAGGACAGACAAATGCATTCAAGACGAACAAAAGAAGTTGAAGAGGAAGATCGATGGGGCAGCAGAAAGCTAGGAATTATATAAACTACTGCCTAACTCCAGGCAATGCAAGGAAGGCACAGAGCAGACTGTCTTTCCGGGCTCTCAGACAGCATTAAACCTTGCTGATGTTTTTGTTCTCAAACCCTTGTCTCCAGGACTATGAAACACTAAGCATCTCTTCTGTAAGCGTCTCAGTTGTGGGTACTCTTACTGCAGCTTCCCTAGATAACTGGCTTATTCTAAAGGAAGCTTTTTCTTCCATTCAGAGAAAGTAACATAAAAAGATCCATCTGCCCAGCAAGGCTGTGCATGGTTTGGTTGATCACCTATTTAGTATTACCCTTACCCCTGGTTCAGTGTTCACATTTCAGATAGAATTGCAGGAAGGAGAAAGACTTCTCACTCCCCAGTTCTCAAGGTGATGAAATATTTTAAATCCTCCCTAGAAATATTTTAAGTACAAAGAGAAAAAAATCAATTTTTGGATTATCAATGTATATCTTCCTACTAAATGAAAGCTATTAGATCAGCCAAGTATACGTTAGACTTTTTAGTACAGTATGGAAAATTTGTACCTACTCAGGAAATTAAATTAAAAAAATTAAATACCTTAAAATAAATTCAACATTAAGTTTGTCTTATTCATAAAATTTAATTAACAGTAAGTACTTTTCATGATAAAAACATTGTGCTTCATGTTTCTCAAACTCTCAGACATTATGTAGTAGTTTGTAATAGAATACAGTTTGTTCTTTTACACATAATAATTTTTGTCTTTATTTATGCGTATATGCATGAAAGTATGTGTATGTAAGGGTTGTTATCTTTGGAGTTCAAAGGTTTCAGATCCTCTGTACCGGAAGTTACAGGTGGGTACTCCAGATTTGTGTCCTGGGAGCAAAACTCTGCTTCTCTCAGTGAAGAGGAACTTCTGAGTCATCAATTTAGCCCCTAGTAGTACATTTGAAATGCCATTCCCTGTAATCATTTAAACATTTTGTATATCTTGACTACACACAAATATAATACATATTATAAACATGAATTGTTCATAAGGTGAAAGCCCATGTTAGAATCTTCTTGATGGTTACATGTATTTATTGTGAATGTCCTGAATGTTTAGTGTGAATTCTGTTTACACAATGTTGTCTGCCCCAGTTCTTCCTCTCTCCTCTTAGCTCCATGCTTATTCCTTATATCCACACCTTATTTTGCTTTGTAACATGATGATTTTAACAGTCTGTGACCCATGGTTTCAAACTGCCCATTAGAGTCTTTAGTGTTTTAAAAGTACAAATTAATAGCTTATAGAGAAAAATATGTTCAATGTCATGAAATGTTTTAGAAGGAATTGGCAAAATTGTCCTTGCCTTGTCAAACACATTATCAATAGAGAGTCAAAAAGAATTGATGCAATTTATATCAAATTCACCAAACGCCAGTAAAAATGCTCAAGTGCATCTTTTCCACTAATGAAAAGAGTAAACTTGTAAAAAACTGCCTCTTTTGTTGACATTTCAATATAAATGTAGGTCTCAGTGCCCACCTGAAATGGCTATTTATTTTTCTAGCAAGAATTTCATACTTACCTGTCTAAATAGAACTCAAGTTCTTGTGAGTTAAAAAAATATTCTCTTATTTTTCTTTCTCTCTTTCAGCTTTATAATTCATCAAATTTATAAATTAAAAAAAATACACAAAAAACAAAAACAAAAATAAAATGACAACAACAAATATCCAAAAGCCAACTTTGTCCCCATCTCCTAATGTTCACATTTATACTCATAGGAATCTACTGTGTTTTAGCTTCAAAGTATGTATGAATATTTTCTACATTTCCAAGGCCAAAACATTAGCCTCTGTTACTATTTTTTTGGACCTCATTGGTACCCCTGTAAGTGGTCTTCCTGTCTGTATTTTTTCAATTCTAAAATTGATTCTATACACAGATTTCACAAACAACTGGTTTTCATTGCATTTAAACTGAAATATAAAGCAATTACCATGGTCTTTGTATCTGTTGAGTGGGGTTATGGTGTTAGAGAAGGGTTTTTTTTTCTTTCTTTTTCTGTTTTTTGTTTTGTTTTGTTTTTAAGATGAGAGAGAGAGAGAGAGAGAGAGAGAGAGAGAGAGAGAGAGAGAGAGAGAGAGAGAGAGAGAGGAGAGAAAGAGGACTACGACAAAAATAACAATGAAAGGGAACATCTAGGAAGTTGTCTTGCAATCCTGACAGATTAAGGCAAAGCCTTAACTACTCATCAGGCCTTCAGCTTGGGTTGACACATACTCAGTCACCAGCTAGTCAAATCCCAAAGAAAATCTGCTATTATCCAGAAAGTTTAGCTGGATCTAAATACATTGACAGCTGAATATTGTAGGTACCTACATTTGTTGCTACTGAGGGGTCTGTATGTCCTTGAAGATGAATTTGAGTTATGAGTTTCTGTAGCTGCCACTTTTCCAGGTACACATGTCATAGAAGTTTGGATCTAAACTGAGATCTTTAGTCATCCTGTGGAACTCTTCGGTTAGGGCACACCTCTCTTTGTCCTGAGACTTGTATCCACTACATTCCCTTCAGTGATCTGGATATAAATTACCAGTTCTGCCAACAAGCTCTTTTGATTGGCAATGATTAGTATGTATGCATGTATATATATGTATATATGTATATATGTATGTATGTATGTATGTATGTATCTATCTATCTATCTATCTATCTATCTATCTATCTATCTATCTATCTAT
>JADRCD010183659.1:0-10325 GCA_019843815.1 Montemys delectorum
ACACACACACACACACACACACACATACACACACACACACATACACACACACGCACACACATGTACACACACACACACGTACACACACATGTACACACACGTACACACACACGTACACACACATGTACACACACACACACAGATAGTCCCACACTCCCCACATGCACAAGTATACACAAAGACTTTTTTTCTTCATCTCTGTAGCTGAATAGATATTTTTGTTCATGTCAATAGCCACATCTACTGTATTAGAGTGGCATGCCATTAATGAAATGTATTAGATATATATTTTTTACGTTGGATATCCTGGTTCTTTTCTTTTGGTAGTGCTGGGGATTGACAAAGGCTCTACCACTAAGCTATATCCCAGCTCTTGTTCACGTGTGTGTGTGTGTGTGTGTGTGTGTGTGTGTGTGTTTATTCTCTTTTGAGACCAAGTCTGGCTCTATAGCTCAGGCTGGTCTTGATCTAGCTCTATCATTCTTCTGACTTTCTCTCCTGAATTTTGAGATTACATCTGTGTGCTTAGTTCGTCTACATCAATTTTGAAAGGATTTTAACATTGAGGCATTGCTTAACTATTAGGAAAACTCAATATAAGGTCAAAGTTAAAGATAAAACAAGGGTTAACGACCAAGGGCCCTTAACTACAGAAATAACTTGGAGAATGGGGAAAAACCACTTGTTAAAGAAATGTAGGCATAGTGTAGTTTTTGAGTTAGCAACAAACAATGGTTCGATGTTAATTTTATAAATTTGTCTACAATTCCTATTGTAGAATTAGCCGGGCAACTCATTTGATGAAAGTTAATGTAAATCAGATAAGAAAAAAATGCTGTTTCCACTATGATTTGGTGAAATATTTTTTTCTTTTGAGACAAGACTCCACACTTGCTACCTAATCCAGGCTATCACAATGCTACTTCATCTGCCTCCTCTGTGCTTGAGTTTACAGATGTGTGCCACAATAGCCAGCTGGCTTGGGAAAATACTTAAAAAATGTATAACCCTATATATAAACACGAATATCTATAAATACACCAGCTTATCCTCATGTGTCAGGGTTATAAGATTCCCACTTTATGGCTAAAACCATGCATCATACAGAATTCTAAATATACTATTTTTGTTCCTTCTCATTCCTATGATAGAGTTAATTTATGAATCACTGTGAATAGTAAAAGCAACAACCATAACCAATAATAAAAGAATTATAACATTATAACATAATGAAGTTTATGACTACAAAATCTCTCCCTCTCTGTCTCTGTTTCTCTCTGTTTCCCTGTCTCTGTTTCTCTCTGTCTTTATCTCTCTGTCTCTGTCTGTCTCTGCTTGTCTCTGCCTCTCTCTGTCTCTGTCTCTGTCCCTCTTCCTGTGATGGGGGTGCCCTAAAGCCTTTATGATGTGGTCTAATGGGATGAGCAACATCTCATGGGTACCATGATGTAATGGGGCTGATAACAGAGATGGCTACCATGACAACCAGGCAGGTAACTTACACAGCATCAGTGCAGCAGGGGAGGGGATGCTTCACTCCAGAATGGGGCAGTGTGGACACTAAGTCAGAAAGGGGTACAGCTTAAAACCTGTGTCTTGTTTATTTAATGGATTTTCCATTAAAACATTCAGCTCCCTGGTGATGATGGGTAACTGGAATTGCTAACACTGGGGAGACTGCTTTTTACTCACTTAGAAAAGTAAGTAAAAATAAAGTACATTGCTTAGACTGTATAGTTCTAAGTATTGCATTTATAATTACCAACCAACACATACAGAATACAGGATGCATTTCTATTATATTCACATGCCAGTTGTATTTGGTATAATGATATGAAGATCAGTTCTAAGATCCTAAAGTCATACAAGGCCAACCAAGCCAGATGAAGCCAGGGAGCATAATTTTGTCTCTTGGTAGATGGACAAAGGTGAATTGGAAAGAAAAATGATTAGTTTGTCAGTGAGCACACAAATACACACGAGAGGAGAAACACTATAGCAGAAGTCAGAAACTTGAATTCTTATCTTGATGCCATAAAAAAGAATTAACAAAGAGTTAGGCTTTCCTGTACTGGGAGGAATAATTCTTTGCAGGTTACTTCATTTGATTAATAAATGAGCTCTGTGTTTTGTATGTAAACTGTTATTTTAACTAAGGAGGCAGGGACAAGCCGTAGCTGGTAGCTCCACTGGAAAGAATGAGCAAATGTTGAGTATGTGACGCACTGACTGGGGAGCTTTCTAGTCCTTCTGCAGTCTGCCATCCAAGCTCTAACCAGGCCTGACCCTGCTTAGCTTCCAAGATCAGTAGAGATCTGGTGCACTCGGGGAGATATGGCCCAAGACTCCTCCTGTCATCTCAGTAGTCCTCTGGGGTAGGAATCTTCCATCTCCCGTTCCTCTCAGTCAAGGCTGCCAGAGCATTAGCTGTTATGTCTGCACCGTGCTCTCAGGTGTGCTATGTGTCTACTCAGGGACTCATTTTATTTTCAAAAACGATAAAGGATAGTTCCTCCTTGAGTCAAAACCATGTTCTCATCTTGGTTGTTTATTACTATGATGATGATGATGATGATGATGATGATGATGATGATGATGATGATGATGATATTTTTAGTGTGTGTATGTGTTGCGTGTATTATGATGTGTGTGGGGTGCCTGGTTGTGAGTGTGTGTGACCCTTGCACATACATAGGAAACGGAACAGCATGATGGCAAACTTCTCCTTCCATCTCTTTCTACCTTATACCTTGAGACAGAGCCATCACTGGGCTGGGGTTTGCTGTTCAGCTAGCTTGGCTGTCCAGCCAGCGCTAGGGACTTTCCTGTCTCCAGCACCTAGCTCAGGAGTTGTTGGCCTTTGCAGCCCTGCCTGGTTGCCTTTGCAGGTGCTGGGGATTTGAATGCAGGACCTCATTCTTCCCCATTGAGCCACCTCCAAAGATTTCAGTTGATTCTTCTAATACTAGAGTTGTAAGACAATGAAATACAAAAATAGGACTTTGTTTAACAACTTATTATGGCTTCTACACATAAGCTAATTTGGATGTTCATATCTGGCTATGTGTGCATGTATATACACGTGTAATTTATGAAGAGAGCATGGCAGGGTGGAAAGAGTTGGCCTTACACAGCAGTCCTGTGCTCCGAGACCTTTCGCACAGCACTCAGTTCTAAGTTAGTTGAGTAACATTTTTGAGAATTCTGGAATTTTGGTTTCTTTAAAAAACAGAAATATTATAAGAATGTGCTTTCATTTTAATCCTAGCCAACAGCAGCCAGCGCCTTTGTCCCACTCAGTCCTTTGCCCAGGAACTCCCATACCACCTCCTGGATGATGAGGGATCCCATGAAGCACACTCATCTGTAAAGAAAAGGGTAGTTTTAGGGATGCGGGGATGCTTTGGACTGGCCGCAGCAGCTGACTCTGATTTGCCTTGTGCTCCAGCAGAGGTGTGGCTTTGCCAGCTGTAGAGAGTTTCTGCCAATGTGTGATGTTTGGAAGTTTGGGAACTCTTCAGAGGGCCTATAAATTTGGAGGACCCAAGAGGCAGGGTTGGTGGTTGTTGGACATTTAAAGGGAGGATGGGTACAGTTTATTAGTAGCTGTGGTCAAAGAGGAGACAAGAAGAAAGGAATTAGACTCAGAGATCTCTCTCTCCTCTATCCTTCTTTCTTTCCTATCTAATGTTATGGGGTGAAACCGGGGGTGGGGACAAAGAGTGGGAAAAAGAAGAACCCACAAAGTAGGAAAGACCAGCTATGAAGGAGAGCTTCACTTCTTGAGCAGCGACTGACTCTGAGGTCACCACTTCACATTCCTTAAGTCTGAACTAGCTACATCAAACTCAAGGATGGACATGACCATGACTTAGCATACGTCTGCATGCATGCGTTATTCTGTCCTGTGTGTGCTGCCCCCATTTCTCCTTTATAGTTGCAAACAATCAAGTTCATGCTGTACAAAAGTTAGTCTCAATGGGCTGGAGAGGTGGTTCAGCTCTTAAGAGTGCTTTCTGCTCCTGCAGAGGACCCACTTCAGTTCCTAGCACCCAAGTGTTGGCTCACAGCTGGTTGTAATGCCATTTCTAGGGAATACAGAGAGCCCTTCTGGCCTCTGTGGGCACTAGGCATGCACGTGGTATACATTAGTACAGACAAAGCACTTGAATATATAAAACAGATCTTTAAAAAAGAAGGCCCTCTTTAAAAGAGCTAGCCTTAAGTACATTTTCACATGAATATGTCATAAAACATTAATGAAATGGATTGTTTATAGAATTCACTGCAGAGTGAAGTGAGCCACACTTATCAAGCATATGAATATATTTATTTAGATAATATTTGTTTCTACATAAGATATTTTATTTAATATTTGTAGGAGAAGTTCACTGTTGAAAACCCTCCGACTACTTGTGGCAAATCATCTTGCTAAAATTTTTTAAGAGCTTGTGGCCAAATTCCTCATGAGGATTATGTGGATGTCATAAGTCTGGCCTTCTGGAGAGTCTTCCAAGTTGCCGCATCAAAGGGCCACACCCAAGATGGTCAAAGAGGACAAAAGCTACTAAAGAGAAAACAAAAAACAAAACAAAACAAAACAAAACAAAACAAATTGAACCACAAATCAATTCAAGATAAACAAGCATGCATTCACTAGCAGGACAGAAAATGGGCAACTCAGGTGTGGAACCTCATGCTTAGATCAGGTTAGGAAACTGGAGGCCACGAGAGCACAGTAGGAACATCACGAATTTGCTGAATGACAGCTGGGATGGCAAGGTCTTCCCTTGTCAGGCCGGTGATATGAAAGTGGAGAAGACAGAAGCTACCATGGAGAGAACCCTTGGTCTTGGGCTCTTCTGGAGTCCTTAGGAGGGACAGTGGCAGATACAGTCTCCTCTCCTTACCCTGTGGAGAATCTCTCCCACAGAGAGCTTCCACTAGCCTTCCTACTAGCATGAGGATCCCTCTGTGGTATCGAACGGGCTCTCTGCTAATCATGGCTTGGGGTCAGTTGAGTGCAGGTGTGTTTGTCCAGAGGAAAGCAGGTAACTCTCAGTCCCTCCCAAACATCTGCATCAGGAATCAGTAGATCTCAGCCTCTAGCAGAGAATAGTGTCACAGTCTAACCTTCTGATGGGAACATCAGGAAAATGGACAGGACGGGAGATCACTATGGAAGTAAAAGAAGCCAGACTGGGAACTCAAACAGACAATACTATAGATTTTCTCTCATGTACAGAACCAATCCATCTTTCTATCTGTCTGTCTGTCTATCATCTGTCCATGTATTTATATATCTATGTGTGCATGTGCATATGTACACAACTATCATCTATGTATCTATATATCTTGTATGTATATGTTTGTATGTATGTATGTATGTGTGTATGTATGTATCTAACAACATCTATCTATCAATCATTTATTTATCTATCATCTATCTACCTACCTACCTACTTACCTACCTACCTATGAATGAAAGCAGACTAGAAGAGACAGGAGTGGACAAGGGAACCACAGAATGGAGTGATGGAGTATGTGTGATCCAGGAGTAGACAGAGGACTATGTGAGGAGAGAAAGTGAACACCAAGGTGTGGAGAAGGGATGAAGGTCAGAGTGTAAGGACATATGCGTATACAGACGTCACCGTGAAACTCATTACTCTGTATATCAAATAAAAATTGATTGAAATAAATGAGATAGATCTTGAAGAGTGTGTGCCCAAGAACGGTAAAACGTCTTTGAAAAATAATCTATCATAACAAACCAGAGTCACAGAGATTAAACCAGGGCATTGTTGTTACTGGGAGAACTGAACGACATAACTGATAACATGGATTGAAAAGCAAAATAAAAGCTTGAAGAATTCAGCGCTTTAGAGATGGAGGGAGGGAAGGAAGAAAAGGAAACAATTCAGTGCTTGGTAAAAATGACTTCTCCAATCAGCAATGCAAGAAGAATTGTGCAAAGAGGCATTTTGTTCGTTTTTGGTGAAAGCAACAGTTACTTATTTAGAAGGATTTTGGAAATAAAGTTTGGTTGGGGCAAGAAACTAACAGCTGAAACTAATAAATTATCTAAAGAAAATCTAAGCATTAGCTTATTTATTCTTTTTTGTTTGTTTGTTTTTGTTTTTTGAGACAGAGTTTCTCTGTGTAGCCCTGGCTGTCCTGGAACTCACTCTGTAGACCAGGCTGGCCTAGAACTCAAAAATCCATCTGCCTCTGCCTCCCAAGTGCTGGGATTAAAGGCATGTGCCACCACTGCCCAGCTTAGCTTATTTATTTTCAATAAGAGTGATGTTAAGTACAGTTTTTTTTTGGTAAAGCAATATACCAAAACATTGATTAACACTGATCACATAAAAAACGCAGTTATAATGGTTGAAGGTATGGCTTGGCTGGTATAAAGTGCTTGCCCAGTGTGCATGAGGCTCTAGGTTTGATTCCTAGCACTGTATACAGTGAGGAAGCTCATGACTACGGTACTACATGTAATTGGGAGGTGAATGCAGGAGGATCAGGAGTTCAGGTCATCCCTGGCTACATAGAAAGTTCAAAGATAGCCCTTGTTACAGCAGATTTGGTCTCAAAACAATAACACACAATAACTAAAACACACACACACACACACACACACACACACACACACAATGTAGAAAGAAAGAACTTGGAAACTACTACCTGTGAATTCAATGATATTACATAGGATTTATGAACTGTTCTTACAAGTTAAAGGGGAGAAAAGTAAAAGTCTAAAGGCATGAACTGACAACCAACAAAAGAAATGGATTTCAAAACTAAGTATTTAATAAATGGCAGACTTAGAAACCAAAGAGTTAAGAAAAGGGAGATAAAGTTCTCTAGTTCCCCTCTACTAACCAAGCAAAACCTGAAAAGAAAAACCCAACCCAGTTACTGGATATATGCAGCATGACTATTATTCTCATACACTGTAACTGAGAGGGGGAAGTTGTCAGATAAACTCGGGGAAAAAGCATTTCCTTGTTCTAAGCCTGTAAAGCTTACAGCAATTTCAATTTCAGGATTGGGTTTTAAGAACATAACCATATCTGCAAAGAATTAACCAAAGCTCACCCGGCTCTTCTAATAACGTTGAGATATGTAAAACAACCAAACACCACAAAACTGGATAGTAGTAAATTAAGGCTGGGTACATCCATCAACAAACTAGATTTTTGGCCAGTGGGAGAATTTTAAAATGAATAATGGCTGACGCGATGTCACAATATAATATAAAAAGTATCACCCTCACAGCAAAAGCCCCAGTCTTTAGAAAACTCATTTAAAATAGCCATGCACATGCACATTAAAAGACTGAGATGGGCACCAAGCAAAATGTTAATGTTTCTGTGTGTGGGGGTAGACTTTTAAACCTTTTTGGTTTTGTTTTTTGCCTATTTATATCTCCTCATCATCCACAATGAGCATATTTTCCCCTGTAATAAGAAACCAAACAGGGTATGTGTTACTGTTTTTGAGGAATTAGAAAATAGAGTCATGGGCTGGAGAGATGGCTCAGCGGTTAAGAGCACTGACTGCTCTTCCTAAGGTCCTGAGTTCAATTCCCAGCAACCACACGCTAGCTCACAACCATCTGTACAGCTACAGTGTAAGTGTATACATTAAATAAATAAATAAATAAATAAATAAACAAACAAACAAATAAATAAATACTTAAGAAAAAAAGAAAATAGGTCACGAGAAACATGAGGCACCTCTGTGGCAGTTTGAGTTTTGGTATCCTCATTGTTGGCCCCTGTTGGGAAAGGTATCTGGCATCTTAGGGAAGAATGGTCGGGTCTGGGGAGATGGCCCAGAGGGGAAGGTGCTGGTGTGGAGGCATGACGATTTTGGTTCTTAGCCCCCAGTGGAAATCTCTTCGTCTGATGGTCTTTCTGTCACACCACACTGATGACAAGCAGACCTAGCTTACTCCAGGCTTTCTGTGACCTGCTATTTTTCAGACTTCCCGAAAGGATTCGGACTTCTCACTTTTTTCCCTGAGTCAAGTACTAGAAAGACCTTGATCCGGGCAGTGAGGGCACTGTGTGTTCGATTGCTCTATACCCTATGCATCATCAATCAACAGGTTTCTGTTAAGAGGGAACAAAGGGAACAGGCTTGATATCACAGCTGAATCTAGTCATTGGGCCCAGGTAAAGCTATTAAAAATAACCTTCACATCTCCTCTACCCTCAGCTCACCTCCTAAGCCTTAGTGCCAAGTTTTTCAGGAAATAGAAGTGTGGGGGCCCAAGGCTGATGGTAGGAGTGTTCTTCAATTGCTCTCTACTTATTTGTTGAGGCATGGTCTCTCAGTTGAAGCCAGAGCTCACCAATAAGGCTGGTCTCACTAGCCAGCTTGCTCTGAGAATCCCTTGTCTCTCTGCCTTCCAAGTGATGGAATTACAGATGGGGTGCCATATCTACTGTTCTGGGGATCCCAATTTCCACCCTTACTTGCCATGTGTACAGCAAACACTTTAACCATTGAGCCATCTCTCTGCTTCCCAACCGTCAGCGAATTTGAAATGCCATTAATCAAGTAGAAAGCTCCCAATAAAGCTGAGAAGACTGTGAGCCATCTCTGCCTGCCTATGTTACCCACTCTTCCCTATAGAACATCGTCTCCAACCCTATCCTAGCTTAAAAAAATTAATGGTATTCATTGTTTATAAATGCCTCTGTTGATCTTTCCTATTTCGGTTCCTGACGACCAGTGGAAAAACTCTCTCATTTCCTCCACCCCTCACCCATACTCCGCTTTAAAAATAGCAATGAGAGTTGGGTTGGCTCAGGGCCTCCTGGGTTTGGAGTTCACAGCCTTTGCCCCTGGGGCCATCAGATCACTATGTGATACATAGATAGTAAGCTTTTCTTCTGGGATGTGTATTTGGCTGATGGTTATGGGAAGATTTGTCCTCTGAGTGACCACTTTCTCATGGTCATCTGGGGGACATCTGAGCCTGATGGCTCGACCCTGGTATTGACACTCTCTGCTGCTGTTTTCTGCCCCCCTTTTCTGAAAGCCTGATCCTAATGTCCTTTGTCTCTTTCAGACTTGTTCTTGGAGCTCAGGGATGGAGAAATTCTATTTATCTAGGTTGCCTAATAGTAACCACATGACCAGACCTTTCCCTCCAAGGTGCTTTTGGAGAAACTGGCACATGATCAATATCAACCTTCTCTTTGCACATGAAGCTATGGTCTATTTTTTGTTTTTGTTTTTACAGTGGTGGAGACAGAACCCAGAGCTTCGCATTCACCAGGCAAACGGTCTGCCACTAAGCTACATCTCAGCCCCTTTTAAAATCTTTGTTATGAGACAATGAATTACTAAGTTGCCTAGGCTCTTCCCGCCTGAGCACTCCTGTGTAGCTGGGGGTAACAGATGTATCTTACCATGCTTGGTGTAGAGATTTAAGGAAAGTTGGAGCTTTTAGTTTTGTAACCCTCAAACCATTTTCTCAGGCATCAATTTCCATTAGCCAGTTTTGTGAAGAGCTGTACTTGTTTTCAGTCTTATTTTAAAGACGCTAGCATTGAGAGTAAGGGAATGACTTGTGTCCAGTTCCTCCATCCATCTGTCCTGGACTCCCCACACACTTTGCACTCTTCTCTCTATACTTAGCAGTGTTGAGCATTCTTAACACTGACTGTGAGCATTAGTTGCTCTCGGGAGAGGTTCCACTTTCCATCAATTTCATGGGGCAGAGCCTTACCTTACCTTTGTTAGTTATTGGAGGTTTTAGAACAAGTAAGTCAAAATCAGGAGCTTGAGGATAAGTCTTTAGATAGTGAGGTAGAGCAATCACCCTCAAGGGAAGCAAGAAAGTGATGTTAGCTTGCTTTTGAGAGGCCAGTCAATGGCACATAGAGTGGGTCAGGAGACATATACAAGTAGAAAGGAGTTACGTAATGTAGGAAGACAGTGAAACAGTTCATGGAGCTGGGAAAGAACTACGTCTATAAAGTGCAAGCAAAGGACCTAAACTCAACACCCCCTCCCCATATAAAACCAGACAGGGTGGCTGCCCCTTGTAATACCAGTGTTGAGATGGTGGAGATAGGAGGATTCTCAGGGCTTGCTTATTAGCTAGCCTAGCCTAATTAGTGGTGCTCCAGATCTCAGTAAGAGACCTGTTTCTAAAACATGATGTGGCAGAGCCAGAGGAATGGCTCATCTGATTCTCTACCCAGATTTCATATGGTAGGAGGAGAAAGCTGACTGCCAAGTGTCTGACCTCCATACATGTGCCCGCTCTCCCTCCAACACACACACACACACACACACAC
>JADRCD010183660.1:0-10066 GCA_019843815.1 Montemys delectorum
ACCCTGAGTTCAATCCCAGCACCATATAAACCAGGCAAGATAGCACATGTCAGCCATCCCAGGAGGTAGGGGCAGGTTCCAGAAACTTGAGATCATTCTCTGAACTACACATCAAGTTAGAAGTCAGCCAGTGCTACATGAGACCCTGCTTCAGGAAGAAAAAAAAAAAGAGAAAGAAAGAAAGAAAGAAAGAAAGAAAGAAAGAAAGAAAGAAAGGGGGAGGGGAAAGGAAGGGAGGGAGAAAAGAAGAAAGAAAGATCATTCTCAATGTAAACCAATGATTTCTAAAAGCTTTGAAAAATGACCACAAATAAATTCATAGGACACCTCCATACTTTCTTAGCAGGAGTGATAAAATTGCATAGAATTTGTTTACTACAGACAAGCTACTGTCCTTTTCTTCAGTGTACTGGGTCTGCCTTAGTGCCCCTGGCTGCCATGGAGGCAGGGGTAAATATTTCCCTTGCCAGCCGGCCCTGTCTTTCTCTCTGAATACTGTGTCTGCACTTACATTTGATCATGGCTGTTTTCTCAGCAGAGAGATGCCTTTCCTGGAGTTTTCAAATGTTCTGAGTTTTTCTTTTTCATTGAATATCATCTAAGGATAAATAGCAACATCTAGAGATAAAAAGAGTGGCTGAATATGGTATTACTGGCAATGAAAGGCTACCATTGCGATCTCTCAAGCATGCCGTAAGTGTGAGATGATAGAAGAAAGGCTTTAGTGACGGTATTAAAAAGAAGAGACATTTAATCAAAGAAATGTTAGTTAGAGGTGGGAGGATATAAAACTTGGTCAATGTCTTTATGCTTATTTAAAGGCATACCTCAAGAACAACGATAGCTTCTAGGGATAATATTCAAAAATGAAGACACAAAGAAGGAAGTTTTAATGATTGCTATCACCAGTACCTATTATCACTGGATAACTTTTTAAAATTGTTTTGCCCCAAGAATAACCTAAGAAATGAAGGAGAGAACTGTATTAGCTATATTGACTTATGGGAGGGCAGTTATTCCCTTGATGTCTTTCTTTAATATTTACATATCTACACCCTGGAAATTCATGCCATTGACCATTTGATAACGACCATCCCATCCAACCTAGAATGCCAAAATAAAGTCTGCAGAGGGAGGTTGGTTAGATACAGGATGCTGCCAAGATGACCTTTCAGGCTTCAAGAATCTCTAAAAGACAAATGCAAGACCACCAGGAACAGGCAGCAGCATTATGGCACTGGAAACAACATACATTTCAAATTTGTTTTCTAATCCCTTTAAAAAAATTATTAGCCAGAACAGCAATAATACAGGAATGTGTCCCATATTTATCACAGCCAAAACAACCGTCTAAATGCACACAAGTTAAAACATGTGTTTTTGCTGAGACTCACAAAAATAAGTTTCCCCAACAAGTTGCCTTCTTAGAAATCCCTTAAGAGAGTACACAAGGAGGGACTCAAGGCTTCAGCTGTATATGTAGCAGAGGATGGCCTTGTGGGACATCAATGAGAGGAGAGGCCCTTGGTCCTGTGAAGGCCACAGTGAAAGGGAATGCCTGGGACAGGGTGGGTTAGTGAGCAGGGGGAGAGGGAATAGGATGGGGGGGGGGTTCGGAAGGGAAATGAAGAAAGAGGATAAAATTTGAAATGTAAATAAAGAAAATATCTAATAAAAAAATTCCTTAAGAGAAGATAGATTATTTGTTGGATTCTGCAGTAGGTATTCCTAACTTCAGGTTACATTTTTGCTAGACAGCTGAGGTGATTTACCTTTTTTTATTTTAAAGTACACAAATATTTTGAATGTTTCTTAGGTACACTGAAGAGTTTGTCTTCTAAAGGAAAACAAAAGAACTCGTTGGTGGAGTTACACAATGATAGTAATTCCAGTGGAAGACCTTCTGAACTACATTCCAAAGCCACACAAGAGGAGCATCTGTGGGAAAGGTCCATTCTTTTCTCCCTGCTCCCTCAGCACCCCCAAGCCTGCTACTGCTAGAGAAAGAGAAAGAGGGAGGGAAAAAAGCGGTGTCCTTGCCACTTCACCCCTAGTTCAAAAAATACTGACTGGTCCAGCCACAGACTCAAAATGAATTCTCTGATACCACTTTGGGGGAGGAAATAGGTAAAATAAGAGTTAGATGTTCTGGGATTGTTAAGGTATTAAAATATTTGAGGGGTCTCAGGTAGAGAAAGGTTTGTTGCCAGTAGTTGTTCACTGAAATCTCTTACAGGACTCTTTTTTTTTTTTTTTCCTAGTCTGTGATGCAGAACCCGCTGTGCTAAATTATGAACCAAAGGCTTTGGGGTGGGAACAATCAATCAAAATACCTGGGGTAGTGTGTAATGTGCACGCTCTTGTCAGCATGAGCAGGCTGCCCCTGAACATGGTCCCCCAGCAGGTTAAATAAATATGATACTATAGACAAACCGACAGGATCGCACGGGCATCAATCAGCTGTTGATAAAATACAATCTTCCTTTAATACACGCTGAGAAAGTTATTTAACGGTTACAAAACCTATATCCATTTCTTGTCTTTTTTTTTTAAGTCTTCGTCGAAAATGTAACTCTTTTATAGGGGCAAGGGGGAGGGGGGAGTTGCAAGATTCTGGCGCGGGGTGGGAGGGTGCCTTTAGTGGTGCCAAAGACGTGTTGAGGCTCAGGTCGCTGAGGAGGAGGGACAGACTGGCCAAAGGTTCCCGGCCAGCAAACCACACCTGAAGCAATGCCGGAGATCTGGAATGCAGGGTTAGCTGGCTGAAGCAATCTCTGCCTGAGGACCCCTGGGGCGTTTCAATCCCATCTTTATTTCCCTTCCTTTGGGTCCTGATGTTTGGGTACCCGGAGACCAAATGAGGGAATAGCAGCAGCGCTGCTTTGGATTGATTCCGGGAGCGAAGAGAAACTGGGCAGAAAACAATTTAAAGATGGATGGGGTAGATGGAATAGGAACGCGTCCCCAGCTAAGCGGGTGGTAAAGGGGAGATAGCAACTGACTCTGCAGTCAGTGGCGGTGAAATGGGAGGACTCGTGACTCAGCGGCGAGCACGCTGCGCCTGTGAGCCGAGCGTCGTGCCTTAAAAACTATCTTTACAATAAGAAAGAGTCCCTTTCGCCCCTCTCTAAGAGGTAAAAATAAAAGGGAAAACCCTTCGCTACGGTCCTGGGCTCTCTTAGCCCCCTTCTTCCCCCAGGGCGTCCCCTGAACGGCGACAGGGCCCGCCGTGTCCCGGCTTTGCTCCTGCGGTTTTCTCACCGCCTTACACATCCCCACAGTCCAGGTAGTTGGGTGGCGGGAGCTCGGAGACCATCGGCCTTCAGAAGTGGGAAGGCTCAATGGTGGCAGCCAGATCTCCTAACAAGTGGAGATTAACTCCCCATCTAAAAAAAACTAAGGTCTCCTAAGTGCTGTCGGTACAAAATAAATACTGCGAGCAGGCAGATCCGTCGCCTGCCACTCAATTCTGGATCGTTCCCAGCCGGTAGAAATAACTCGCAGCACAAGGTGTTGATGGCCACGTTTGCCTGCGTACTGTCCTCCCCAGCAGGGACCCCAGATTTCCAAAAGGCCGGGTCTGCTCCTCCGCGGCTGGAAGAACTACTGAGATTCCCGCAGTCCATGCAGCACATTTCCCAGTGGTTTCTGGAAGAATCCAGACCGAGAAACGGCTGCGCTGGCGGCTCCAAGGCCTAAACTCTGATAGTTCACACAGCGCTGCAAATAGACTGCCCGCCTGGTTTAGGCTGGGGGCGGAGTGAACCGGCGCCCGTAGGTCAGTTTATGACCCCCAGTACTGCTCCGGGACCCTGGAGGTGATGGCATCTGTCAGCAAAAAGAGCCTAAGGAGGATTCTGAGCCAGGTCCTGCCGGCTAGGGCTGGGGTTGGGGTAGGACTTGAGGAAGGTGGGCTATGGGTCTAGAGGAGAGTGGGAGCCTGACTTTTCAGAGTCCCTCTTTCAACCCCAGAACGCCACTTGGAGTTCGTTAACATGCGAGCTTGGCGTTGTCCCCTCCCCGGGTGCAGGGAGCGATGACTTGAGGAGGCACCCGAACCATGGCAATCTTTTTGGAAACCTGGCGCTCTCAAGAGCTCTGTGCCTGAAACTGACACCCGCAAGCACTCTCCAGGGGCCTGTTGAGCAGATGGAGTGGCAGGGCCAGGCGGGGCCTGTTGGCGAGACACGGGGACATTTGTCATGGGTGACCCTTGCGCCTTGGCTTCTGAGCCCACGCCGGCGTGGGGAGGCCAGCGCTAATGTAATAAAGCGAGAGCGACAAGAGGAAAGGCCTCTCTCGCCCCGGGGCCGCCACATGCTCACTCCGTTTTACTGTCAGGGCTGGTCGAGGCTGTGGCTTCATTTCATATTCCATTAATATTTACAGCAGCTATTGAATTTCCCATTACAAAGTTCACCATACACAGTGCTAATATGAAATTTTAATAGTATTGTGCACATTATGAAAAGTCCCACCATTAAAAGGGGAGGAGGAGGATCTCAGGGAGAAGTTACCCTGAGAAGTTACTTGCCACTGACTGCTTGAAATGCTCCCTAGTCGAGGGGGTGGGGGGAGCCCCGTACTCATTTGCAACTATTATCATAAAGATGCGCAGCAGTGGGCTTGTTATCAATATTGAAATCAAAAGAGAGGGAGGAAGTGGAATGTAAAACGCAGGCTGACTAAATTGAGTTTTCCAAGTTGTGTGCGCCAGGCTTTGCCCTCACACGGAGAAAATGATTCTGTTCGGTTCCTGCTTTGTAGGAAATGAGTGGAGACCGGGCAAGCCGCTTTCCAGTTTGGGTCAGTTTCTAGCCGCCCTCGGTCCTTCCCGGTAGTCCCTGGGGCTATGTGCAGCTGCTGAGAAAAGCCTTACTGGTCCTCTTCTTGCCAGCCAGCCCCAAGGTCCTCAAGTTCCCCCAAACTACAGCCTGTAGCTTCAAGGGTGGCTAAGAACTGTGAAAATAACCCATTTCCCTATGTGATGGGCAACTTCTCTGGATTGGTACCCTAGGGCAGTTCTTTTTAGGAGCTTCATTTGGGCTGGTGAATGGCTTCCTATACTCCAACCCAGGAGAAGACCAATAGTTAACTCCGAGTGAAAGGGTGTGGGGACACTCGTGGAAGTGAGGCTGCACAAGAAAGAAAATGCTGCAGAAAGTGGGGAGTCCAGACCCTGGAGCCCCCAGTCAAGATTCTATCTTTTGCCTCTCAAAGGGCTACTCCACGAAGCCCAAGGGTCAGGCCCGGTACAGCTTCCAGCTCCAATTCAGAGCTCACCTTCTGGCACCCAGAGCCACGAGGCAGAGTAAGCCCCTCAAGGGGGTAAGATGCAAACCATAGGTAGTTCCTCGGAGGCGCATACCTACGTCCCCACCCCTCTGTTATGATGAGGAGACCTTTTTCTCCACCAAGTATCCCGAGTCACTAGCTTACTAGGATGTATCCTGTCTTCCCACATGAACTCTAAGAATATTCAACTCCCTAACAGATTCATTTCCCCAAGTTTCTTTTTCCTACAGAGTGGTCAGATGAATGAAAAATGAAAAGTTTCTCTCTCTCTCTCTCTCTCTCTCTCTCTCTCTCTCTCTCTCTCTCTCTCTCTCTCTGGTTGGGGGATGGGGGTCAGATGAACTGAGATTGTTCTGCACCAAGCTCTTTCAGCCTATCCACCCACCCCTCTCACTTTCCTTTCTCACACTCCTCCGGGTGTGAATTATGACAATAATCTGAGCACTACTTCAGTATCTTAATAGGTTTCTATTTCTGCAGAGAGAGGGCAATTTCTGACTCTTCAGATTACTTTACAGCTAAAGGAAGATGCTGGTGACAGAAGGTAAGGGTGGGTGACAATTCCTCAGGAAGATCAGCCATTGACCGCCCCTCTCCCATTTAAAAATTATTAGTGCTATTACTATTCCCCATATTCTTGTGAGGTTTGTGTGAGTGTGTGTTAAAACCCCTAGATGTGTCGCACTTTGTCATATCCTCTGTGTGTGTTTTTAGAGAACATTTGAATGAAAGGCTTGATGCCAGGTATTGGTGACACAGGGGGTGGAATTTTCAGCCGTTCCACAAAGAGTTGGCCGCCTCTATTTGCATAAGGTCAGAGTAGGGCTTGTGATAGAACTTTACCAGCATCCCTGTCTCTTAGCAACACTCCTGCACTCTTGGTCCCTGCATTAAATTGACTGGTCCCTTCTTTTTCTTCCTTTCACTGGGAGGCTTACAATAAAATGTCACCCTTCCAACCTGTGCCTGTCACCCAGTAGGTCATCTGTATCTCCCCCCACACACATTTTTCCCTCCCTCCCTTTCCCCTCCTCCCCTTTCTCCAAAGCTCCAATTAGAGACTGTGAGGATTCACTGGGTGAGATTCCCAAAACTGTTTCATTTTATGGTGTTAATTAATATTAATACCACTTCTCCCTTTGCTATTAATTTAAAAAAAAATCCCTCATAAACAGACAAGATAAGGGGTAAATTGCCAGCACCTGCCAAACAATGGGCTTGGAGAGGAGCAATAAGGCAGATGGAGATGGAGGGAACAGGGTTTAGGTTAGTCTCCTCACCTCTTCATTTGGTGAGGGGTTGAATGAGCTTAGAAACCTCGGAAGTGCTTGGACTATGCCAGGCAGTCTTCTTGGCTCTGGGATGTCGACCAATGACAGGATCCAGATGCTGATAGGTAGTGTTAATGGAGGGTCACGTCTGGACAATAGTATCCATCACTTGCCTCCTGGCTCTTCTGTCAGATGGAGTCATTTCTGACTACTCCATCACTAAGATTTAGGATAGATTCAATAATTACCTTTGCCTTGGCAACAGGATACACAAATTGATACCCGAAGGATGAAAGAGTAACAATAACAGGTCTTAGTAGCAATTCTTATTAGCTTATTGTACATCCCTTTCTTATTAATTTTGAACATCCTAGATATTTAATGAATCCTTCCCTATTTTATTCCATCAATAGCTGCCCAGAAATATAAACCCACAGGATAATAATGGCTTGATTAGTGTACAACAAATACACACACACACACACACACACACACACACACACACATTTTTGCCTGAAAACCTGAATGATTTCCACCATTTTTATCATTTTACTAGCAGACCAAATTAAATACTCTCTGAGTTCTCTACAGTTTTACAAAGTTCTGACCTAGGAAACATCATCTGTGGACCATGACCCATAGCAACAAAGTTCCTCACCATTTGAAAAGTGCTTGTAACTGAATGAACGTAGACTTCATTGTATCCAAAAGGAAAGGACATAGAAAAAAACTTTGATACAGCTTTTGTTCCTGAAGCTCAGAATTTGTTTAAGTAAACAGAGTTGATTTTTTTTTAACCCTAAGAAACTCCATCTGAGTGTCTGAGAGTCAGCGTGAAGATGCTGCACTTTCTTCAAATTCATCTCTTTCTCCTTGGACTTAGAAACTGACCCCGTTCTTAAAGAAGCAGTTAATTTTCTGAAATGTATTACTCATCCATTTAAGTGTTGAAAATCGTAAGATAGACATCCTGCTTTCCCTGATATTTTTACAACCTCTTACCTCTGTTTTCTCATCTCCTCTTTGCGGCTCACATACCCTGTAATTCTTCCTGCTATAAATGCGCAGGTAATAGGGTCTGAGCAATGCAGCCAGGGTTAAAAGTCAGCCAGCTGCTCTTTAATAATCCACATGTCATGTTTCTTCCACGAAGTCAAGTTTGCTAAGGAAGATAGACAAGGGTGAGGGCAACCACTTGAGTTTGTTATTCCGAGTCTCAGAAGGGAGGAAAAGTGCAAACAACAAATGTCCCCAAGTGTTTTACCAATGGAGGTGAAAGAGCCTACTGCATTCCTAGAGCATATGGTGTTCCCTTGCTGGCCATTTTCCAGAACTTCAGCAAGATACTTGAACTGTTTGCAAAAGTTGGGACTGGAGGAGGGATCCTGGGATCCTATTCTCATTGATTGCTCCTTACAAGTTTGCTCCTACTTCATGCCTCCATCATACAATTCCCAAAGGTTATTCCTACCAATCTTCTTCCCACAATAAGACCACCTGTTTTTAAACCAGAGCAATTTCACTTGCAGTGACATTTCTTCCTCCCACTGTCTATAGGTGACCTTTCTCCGCAGTAGGACTGTAGTTCAGAGGCATAGCTTCCAGTGTCTTTGCCTCACTCTCCTCCCAGTTCATTTTCTTCCTAGGAGGATCTGGGAGAAATTCAAGATGTATGCCTCTTTCTTTCAACAATTTGCCCTTTCCAGGAAAAGAGGAGGACATGGTATATAGTAAGCTCAACGACTGGAGTTATATTCTGGAGTATAAATTAGAACAAGATTCCAGATTAAAGAAGAGAGGTTTCACAGGCTTAAATGTTAAGTTTTGCTTTTACTTTTCCAAGATACACACAGGGTCGGAGAGTACAATCCCCAACCTGCCTCCTATTCCTCTAAGGCCCTATTACCCTCTCAGATATTAAAGGATACACATTTACATAGGCCATGCCAAGGAAGTAATTTCGTTTACAAAGTTTTTCCCCTAACCGGTTCAAAATCAAAATACTGAAGAAACTTTTTAACAGGTTTTTAAAAAATTACTTCATAGGCTACTTTTTAAATGAAAAGAACCACACTTTTTCACAAAGCTCTTCCAATCAGTAATAAACAGATTTTTAGAGAACAACTTTTCTGCATTTGTTTAGTTCTAAAAGTTTTATAAAAAAAAAATTTAATGCTAGAGGAGAGAAACAGAGTTTTCTTTTTGTGATCCAATTGTTGCTAGTGGTTCAGCATGCCCAAAGCAAGAGCTCTCATGTTCATCTTACAACCTCATTGTTAGTAAAAATCCTCTGTCTTGTGAAGTGTTTCCCCCTCATGCTCTTAGTTTTGAGGCTATTTACTTTTAATATTCATTTTTTGCAGCTGTGATTCAGGACACAATGGGAACCCAGGGCATTGTTCAGACTCAGTTCTAGCCACATGAACTTTCTTTGACTTTTGTTAGACACTGGAGATGGGAGTCTATTTGTATTCTGGTGCAGGTGGTTAGGGAATATAACAGGGTTATAGGGAGAACGAATAATTAATATTTACCAAAATCAGACATGCTTTGACAGAAAAAGAAGTTATGGTTCAGAAAAGAAAGAAAAGAGGACATAAAAGTGGGGGTGGGGCTGAGAAAACAAACTTAGGAAGCTGCATTGTTGTGTAGTGGAGGGGACCTGGCAAAACAGGACCAAGATCTTGTCTGTGTGGAGCCACAATCTTTTAAAGCGTTGGAGTTTTTATTTTTTATTTTTTATTTTTTTTTTTTACAATGTCTCCAGTTAAACAAGAACCTACAAGCTTCCAGCTATGTCTTGCTTTGTTTTGTTTTGTTTTACCAAGCAGGATACAGGAATCAGGGAAACATTTATGCCATAAGCTATGAATTTATAATGTATCTCTACCTTGATTTTGAAATTAGACAAGATTGCTCACCCTTCACTTACATAAGTTTTGGAAAAGAAAGGGGAAAGGGGACCTGCAGTTTCTTTTTAACAATTTGCACAGTGTCTTGAGTAATACTGTCCAAAATCTTTCTAGCTTGGGTTGAGCTGGACCCTGCAAGTAAACAAGCTTGGTGCGGGAGCTAGCTTTGGCAACCACCAACTCTGACTCTCTTGGAAGGCATTCTGGGGCTGAAGTCGGGATAAACACGTTTCACCTTTTGTATTACAGGGTTCCTCAGAAGTCCTTTGAGCCTTCTCCAACTGAGCTGCCATCCTCAGGCCAACCTGAATCCTACAAGGTCCACATCCACCTGGGGTGCTTATGTTTTTGGGATGGTCTCCTACTCCACAGCGCACTTTAAGCACAACAAATTCTACAGGTCTGGACCGTTTTACCCTGGGTATAAGTGATTTAAAACATTTACAGAACTGCTGGGAGGGGAAGGGCAGGGAGAAGGACACACTCCACAGTCCTGAGAAATCAGTACTTCGAAAGACTCTAGACCAGAAAAAAAGTCTCTGCTCTGGAGTCTCTCTCTCTCTCTCTCTCTCTCTCTCTCTCTCTCTC
>JADRCD010183660.1:10166-22152 GCA_019843815.1 Montemys delectorum
CTCGCTCGCTCGCTCGCTCTCGTCTAACTTCAGGAGAAGAGGAAAACTCAGAAGGGGTAGGGAGATAACTCGAATAAAGTCTAAAAGAAGTTTGTAAAAGACTTGTCTTGGACTACAGAAGGACATCTTCTCTCAGAGGACCAGGAAGAAAACAGCCCGGGAGAGCGAAGCCTTCCTTTCCATCCTGCGAATGAAAAACACAGAAAGTTGCAAATTTGAGGAGGGTATAAGACCAGCTTTTTGTGGGACAATCAGCTGCAGGCACCGCTACAGAGAGGTTGCTATAGGCCATGGGCTCTGGGTATCGGTTGCAAGGCCATTGAAGGCTCGAAGATGCCATCTGATCCTCCGCAGCGGGCAGTGTCTCCGCGCGGCTCCCACCCCGCCCAGCCGGCAGCCGCGACCCTGAGTCTCGCTCACACCTATCATTTGGAGCCATCTTCGCTCAGTCTTCCAAACATTCCGAGCGTTTTTTGATTCCACTCGCCGCTACTTCTTATTGAGTTCTCCGCGGTCTCCCTGCAACTTGTCATAGCCTGTAATAAAATGCCCTTTCTGTCGGGAGTTAAAGTCCAGAGGGCAGCGGTTCTATTTGCAGCTGACAGCCGAGAAAAGGAGCCACCGCGCCCTCGCTTTTGTCTCTCTGGGGCTTTAACTCCTGCAGGGCTGGCTGAAGAGAACTAGCATGTTGAAAGCCCCTAGCACTCTAGGAGGCATCAGGTAGGGGTAGCATCCCTAGACACCCCATACCTGCATCTCAGGACTGCATCTATGCCCAGCCCTCACCAAGGAGCTCTGTGGTGAGAGAGTTCTGGACCTGTGAGGCTACATACTACATTCTGTTGAGAAGCAGTCCTCAAATTAAGGACCCTGTTTACACTTTACTCTTTGAACAAAGTGGGCTTGAGGAAGAGAAATACTTTGTGGGGTGAGAGTGGAGGGTAGGAAAAAAAGGGATTTTAAGATTCCACTCCACGGTCAACATCCCAGGACCTTTTGCCCGGCTTAGTTATCAAATGCTTTCATCTATTTCCTCAGCCAAACAGTTCTATAAGTATTTCATAACCCTGGGATCAAAATAGGAAGAATTATTCATGGTTTTCTGCTCACCCCCACAATCCCAACCCACATCTGAATAGGTAAGGTGGGCAGCGCTCTAAATCTCACCTACTTTGGACGTGCCCAGCCTCTGAGCTTGCATCCCCAGTTAACAGTGTGTTCCACAAGATACTTGGTGTGATGCTGGAGCTGTATTCTGGCTTCACAGATTCCTGACCATAACTAATTTGATGTATTTAGGAAACCACACCACTTCTTACCTGACCAGCCCTTCCAGGAGTCAGTATAGAATATTCTAAGTAAGAGTATTGGTGGTGTCAGAGTCTCCCAGACATTGTGCCTGCATCTTCAATACTTGGTGAGTTTAGGGAGTCAGTGGTGATGGTATCACCTAGTGGGGGAGGAGAATTAGGAATTCAGGTCAGTGAGGGCAGCTGACAGGGAAAGGCAAAGCAAAGCAGGGCTCCTGAAACTACATTACTGTTTTGTCTTGGGGACAAAGGAGATGCTGGCCATATTAGGGGACCATGTGACAGGTGTTACCATATCCTCAGCTCTTCCCCATTTATACATCTTCACTGCAATCTGTGTTCCCAAAGGGAGGAGGGTAGATGTGAGACTGACTTCATCCAAGACAACAGCCCACCCTCCCCTGGCTTTCTGGCTAGCCCTTATACCTTATCTAGTGTACATAAGTACATCTCTTACATACGGTGTACATCTCACATACAACGTACATAATGATATGATTGAGTACCTCTCTCATAGGTGTCCCCCAAGGAGATGAACACCCCCTCCCCCGCCTCTCTCACTTCACTCACCACCCTCCTCTAGCACTGAGAAGCTACTAAGATTTGAAATCAATACTGTCAAAATGTGGGAAACCCGAGAAATTGACCAGCTGAACTCCACAGATGATTTCCTTCTAGGAGATGGAAAACTTTGTGCCCTAAACTGATAAAACAGAGAAGCTGAACCGATTCTTTCTGAGAGTGGGGTTCATACACTATTCCTCCACAGAGAGTCCATTGTGCTCAGCCTGAAAAAAAAAAAAAAAAGATATTTGAGCATTCTACATAAGAAGCCGGCCATGAGATGTAATGGGGAGATACAGTAGAGAAAAGTTTGCTCTCTAGGAAAACTTAAGCAGGAGAGGTTTATTTTTAACCCCCTAAAGAAGAAAAAAAAATCAATAGCAACATGGGAAAACACTTTACAACACTCTACTACCTCATCAGCCCCACCTCACCCCACCCCACCCCACCCCCATTCCCTCTTCTCTCTGTTCACTTCTGATCTATGGGTCTCTAGCAAGACGCTCCACCCAAACCAAACGTTGTAGCTTGACAGTTTTCTTCCGTGCCACCAGCTCTGTGAAGGTGGCTACTTCTGTCCCTTTCCAGCCTTAGGAAAAGCTCAGAATTTTCTCCCCCGCCCTAGGCAGCCAACTTTTACAGAAATCACTGTTCATTTAAAACACTAGTCAGAATACTCAGGTCGTATCTGACGATTTAGACAATGATGTCCTCATTCTCCCAGTTAGCTGGTGGATTCTATTCAAAATGAAGCTGTTTGGGGACACATAAAAGCTAGTAAATGTCCTGATCCACAGAATGAGATGATGCTTTCTGCCTTCTGCCTATTTCCACTCAAAAGTAAATAACGCCCCAGTTACCACCAGGCCTGACTTGATTTATCTTGGTTAATAGGATTAACGTGTCAGCCTCTCTCAAGAACTTCCAAGTGCATACCCGGAGTGTCACTGACTGGTTGGTGTCTTTTCTCCTCTCTGATGGGCAAAGTGACGCACCTACAAGCAGAGGGCCTTTGTCCGGTGGGAGCAAGCAGATTATTAGTCTCCAGTGAAATAAGGCGTGTTGTGGCCTCCCTTGCCAAGACTCAAAGCCAGAAGCCAGTCACTATAAAATAATCGTGTCTCTACCTCACCAGCACACTGTCCCTGCTTCATTTGTCTCTTGACTGTAATTGAATGGTTGAAGAGCAGAAACGTAGACAAATTCCAGCTGTATTGAGATCTGTTTCTTCCTCCACTACCTCGGCCCATCATTAGATACTTTCCCTTTCTGTGCAGGAGGTCAGAGTGTATAAATATAAATTGCATTTTGCATTACTTCTAGATGAGTGAAGCTGTCAAAGCAATAATATGAGCTTTCAGTCCCACATTCTACCACTTCTTTCCCATTTTTTGGCCAGGAGGTCATGTGCAAATTGAACGTGACAACCCAGAAGACATGTCCAACAGATTCGTATTGTTGCCCGGCTCAGCTGCCTGGCTCATAACAACATTAAACCCACATTAGTCCCCAGCCTCTGCCAGGCAGGAAGCTCCCAAAGGCAAGGGCCCAGGCTGCTCTGAAAGTTCACGTTAGTGGTGACATGTCATCTGCAAGTCATTGGCAGCAGCGACTAAAAATATTTACCGAGTAAGATTCAGGAGGATGTTCCCTCACAAAGACGAGGATAGTCTTTCACAAAGAAGAAAATGTAAGATGAAGTGTCCAAAGGGCCTCCAGTACTCAAATTCTCAAACACACACACACACACACACACACACACACACACAAACAATGGGCAGGGCTGGTAAGAGATATCCTTGATTCCATGGGAAAGTATGTGTATTTTCCAGAATCTAACTGTAATGTGGTTGGACATAATTTTTGTGTTATCTCCACAAGGAGAATGTCATTTTGAAAACCACCTGAAAATAGCCATTGACTCTGTCCTCTCACTAGCAAGTATTGATAATGAAATCCAATTCCATAACCAAGATGAGGTCTCACTAGCTTATAACCCTGTCCTAAAATGGTGACTCTCCCCCAAACTGCACGGTGCTGAAGGGATATGAAAGCTTCAATTTCGAGGACACGGAGAGACTTGGAGGATCTGATCAGCAATTATCTGTCTGGGTGACCCATTCATGTTTGGCCCATATTGCAGTTAAGGAAGAGCTGTTGTTCACAGACAGGGTGTTTGATGGTTTCTAGGAAATGAGGAGCTGTTTTCATTCCTGTTCCAAATGGACAGGTGTCGATATCGGACTTGGCAACCTGGTTGGCAGACTCAGAGAATGGCCAATGGACAAATTGTTTATGCAGAATAAACTTTCATCTATCCCAGGATGACAGTGCATGTGTGAGTACGGGTGGTATAGGGAAGGAGGAGATACAGAGATGGCTGGGGCAGAAAGATTGATACAGGTCCACAAAGCATCAAGGGGCTGCAGCCTTTTGGCTCCAAGTGATGCCATATGCAATGGCACTTCTCCTGGAGCTTACTGCGCTCTTAATGCACAGATGAAAGTCACTTCACCTTCCATAAGATGCTCATATCAATCTCAACAAATAAAACTAATCGAGTCAAGGGTTTGTGCCGACATTGTTAAATGAGCCACATTTCCACACATCCTTTCTTTCTCAAAAAAAGTGTCCTTATTTTTAATCCCCTTGAATGAACTGGATATGTTTAAATATTAACAATGAGAGCATGGTTACTCAGGAACACACCTGGGAATACCCAATTCCAATAGGAAGATTCCCTTTGTCATCAGTAGACACCATCATAGGTTATCACATGCCACCTAGGGTGATGACTGAATTTATGGAGGTATCCATGTCTGCTATCATTTGTACTGATAATTCTTGCAGTCCACTTATTTGAGCTGAGTTTGCTGGGTAATGCCTAGCAGTTATCCAGTATCATAAAGTATGATGGCTGTGCATAAGGGAAACAATACTATAATACCCCAGGATCCAATGACCTATTGTTCATTTTTGGTTTTGTCTTCTTTTGCTTTCTTATTTATGATAGGATCTGTGTGACCCTAGCTAGTTTCAGACTCATCGTGCAACTGCATCTGGTCTTGAACTACTGGTCTTTCTGCCTCCACAGGCTGAGTACTAAAATTAAAGGTATATGTATGGACCATCTTATTGCTGGATGTGCACTACATGTGTGCAGGTGTCAGAAGATGGCATCAGGTCCCCTGAAACTAGAGTTACAGATAACCATCTGAGCTGCCATATGGGTACTGGGAACCAAACCCAGGTCCTCAGTAAGAGCTCACTGCTGAGCCATCTCTCCAGCCTGCTAATATACTCTTATTATTACATGTTTTGCTATCACATGAATTATGGTTGTTTTACCTTGAAAATGTTGTTAACAATATTGGAAACCCCTTTGATGTGACTAAAGAACAGAAGCAGATATCTCTTCACACACACACACACACACTCTCTCTCTCTCTCTCTCTCTCTCTCTCTCTCTCTCTCTCACACACACACACACACACACACACTCATACACACACACTCTCACACACCCACGCACACACACACACACACACACACACACACACACACACAAGTACTGCCTATAATTGCAGACACTTTTTGGGGGGTGCAATTTTTTTAATTACGTTTATTTCTGTGTGCATGTGGAAGTCAGAGGACAACTTGTGGGAGTTGGTTCTCTCTCTTTACAGCATGTATATTTCCAGGGATCAAACAGGTTGTTAGACGTAATCACCAGCCCCTTAACCCACTGAACCATCTTGCCAGCATTTATCTCTTGTTATTAAGAATGTTTAGTCGGTCACTACAGGACACACTTTTAATTCCAACACTTGGGAGGCATAGACATGTGCGCTTCTATGAGCTGTAGGTCGACCTGGTCTATATAGTGAGTTCCAGGACAGCCAGAGCTACACATTGAGACCTTGCAGCAAAAAACAGAAGCATAGGCTGGTTGGTGGTGATGCATACCTTTAATCTCAGCACTTGAGAGGCAGACATAGACAGACCTCTGGGAGTTTAAGGCCAGCTTGATCTACAGAGCAATTTTCAGGACAGCCAAGGCTATATATATATACTCAAAAAAAGAAAACAAAAAAAGTATAGATATTCAAAAATATAAAACATTAGTCTTCTCATCACAAGTAGGATAGGTCTTCTCCTTTATCCAAAGACTTTGATGGAGTTAACTCCTATACTTCATAAAATGCCCTGTACTGCCTTGAATGTACAACTTAACTCTCTAGTACAGGAGTATGTGTAGTTTTTAGTTTATGAATGTATTCAAGGATTCTTGAAGTCATGTTTTTCAGAAGAAGAGTATCTTCTCAGAGACAAGTACAGTTATTGCTGCTGTTCATAACAGTCACAGCAAAGACAGTGAAGGTGGTACCTCCCTAATGTCATTCTCTTCCTCTGTGAAATGGAAGTATTGATGTCCAAAGGTTGCTAAGAACAAAGAAGCTAGAAAAAGCATCCAGCATGGTGAAGACACTGGGACTTGCTGGCCTAGCTCTAGATTCAATGCCAAAACAATAAGGAGGGAAGTGACAGAGAACACCCAAGACCTTCCACTAGCCTCCACATGAGGGGTGCACACACCACACTCATGCACCACACACACAGGCATACACAAACTTCACATGCTCTGTTGACCAAAAAATGTGTCTTAGACTCTGAAGGAGAGTGCAGAGAGTTGGGATATATTATTTGCTCTCTGACATTGCTGATTCATTTCTAGAAGCAGGACTAAAACTTTCTAGGTGCACTTTTAAAATAAACTGAGGGATTGTTCAGAGACTGAACTGCACTGAAGGGATGCTGATGCCAGCAGCTTCTAAGGTTTACATCATCTGAGAAAATCACAACAGTTCTGGTTCTTGGAGAACTTCATACTGAATCAACAATTCAATTTTGTGGGGCACTTTTCAAGAGGCTCCATATATCCTAAACAAAGGTTCGTTTTGATAATAATATCCCCTAGCTTAGTAAACTTCCGGGTATATCAAAGCTCATGGTTGTACTCTGCTGTGGTTTGGATATGTGCCTTTCAAAGAGCCTTGTGTTGAAGTTTTGGTGGCAGCTTGCTGTGAAGTTGAGAGGTACCTGGGCCCAGTGGGAAGAAGTCAGGTCAGGCTGACACTACAGTTCTGTGTTTAAAACCAAACATCCATTAATCAATTAGGTGAAAACCAAATTGTTGAAATAATTACTGTTTGAATGGTCTGTGTGGGTGGGTCTGTGTGTGTGTCTGTTGTGTGTCTGTCTGTGTCTGTCTGTGTGTGTGTCTGTGTGTTTCTGTGTCTGTGTTGAGATTGTCTGATGATATTTAAACCTCAGTTATATTAGCCCAAGAAATCCAAAAGGAACTGACTTTGCTCCATTCTCCCTGTGCATGAGTGTCTAATTCTATGAGAGTAAATTGGATTCAGGGAACATTAAAATGTAGGCAAAGCAAAGTAACTCCTCTTTCAGTCACCACTCAAGGCCCAAAGAGCCAAGTGTCTGGCATTTGCCTGTCAGCTGCTTTTCTGACCATAGGGAGCAGCCCAGATGACAGCAACACAGATGGACATCCTGAATGATTAATGCATCTACCAGACCCAGTAGAGGGGATGGGGAAGCTGAAAATGGTGGCAGATAGGAGCTAGTCTCTTTGTGTGGTGCTCCTTCCAAGGTTGACATGGAGAAAAATTAGGCAAAATTCCAGCCCTGTCCTTTCCTGGATAATCTGATGGCAACCTTTCTTTTTCAAGACCCAGTTACCAAAACCTCACTTTTCAGAGGAAGTTGTACCAGCTTCTCCCTGATCCATCACAATGGTTGTCATTCTCCCTCCCCCTCTTCCTCCCTCTCTCCCCCCTCTTCTCTCTCTCTCCCTTTTCATTTCTTCCTTTCTTCTTTTCTTTCTCCCTTCCTTTGTGAGATGATGTGTATGCCCCTCTGCTCGAGCACAGACTCCATTCAGTGGCCTCTGAATGCTGACTAGACATCCAGAGCCAACCCTCCAAAGTGAGGAACAAAGGAAAATGTGTGATGCTAGGAAGGGTAGAGGGCGTGGAGATGGGGAAAAAAAAACCCTGACCTATTTGAGCACACCCACCACTTTCTACCCAAGTGGGCCATTCCTAAGCAAGATGTTCCTAATGTAGCAGGAACGTAGGACACAGAGTTCACCATTAAAAATGGGTCCCACATGAGAGCATAGCCTTAGGGCATCCCCTAAGTTGGGGCCTCTTTCTTCTGTAGTGGTTTGCTTTGTCTTGTTTGGGTTCTGGATATTGAACTCAGGACCTTACACATGCTAAGCATGTATTCTACCTCTGAACCACACCTCCAGCCACATGGCTTTAATATTTGTAGCATACAATGAATATGTAATAGAGACACTTACTCTTCCAAATTGATTTGTTTTGAATAGGCAATAGAAACATGGAAAAGGTAGAAAGGAGAGGGAAATATTGCTGGTCCTACCTCTTCACTACTGCCTCTGCTTACCAATGTTCTATTTCAAAAAGTTAATGAAGACTGAATGTATTTGCTGAGCATGTGTGAGAACTTGAACCCTTAGGCTTCATTCTAGTGTGTGTGTGTGTGTGTGTGTGTGTGTGTGTGTGTGTGCAGTTTTAGGTAGATAACTTGAATAGGAAGGATTCAGGGGTCACATTTTTCTCCTACCAGCTTCTCTTAATATGTATATTTCGCGTTGGTACAGCACATTTTAGGGTGACCACATCATGACAGATGTGTGAGTGTGACCCTGTTATAAAACTTAAATATTATTTCGTACTGGTTATAGCAAAAATATACATCACTGTAATTTTGCCTTTAAATTCCTTTTTCAATACATAAACAATGTGTGTTGTTCACAAATTATTTTAATTTAGAAGTCCTTCCATGTTAGAAAATATACATCACATGAACTTTTAAATATTTTCTGTGTGGCATTGTGGAAGCTTTAACAAGCATGTCCCCCATAGACTCATGCATTTGAATGCTTGGCCCATCAGGAGCGGCAGGTTAGGAAGTATGGTCTTCTTATAGTAGATTCGGCCTTTTTGGAGAAAGTGTCTCTCTGTTGGGTGGGCTTGGAGGTCTCAGATGCTTAAGCCTAGGCTCAGTAGCACACAGTTCTTTTCCTGTTACTTGCAGATCAAGTTGTTGAATGCTCAGCTCCTTCTCTAGCACCTGTCTGCCTGCACACTGCCATGCTTCCCACCATAAGGATAATGGACTCAACCTCTGAAACTATAAGCCAGCCTCAATTAAATGTTTTCCTTTATAAGAGTTGTCGTGGTCATGGTCTTCCTTCATAGTAATAGAAACCCTAACTAAGACAGATGTGATATATTGTTGTTGAGATTTTTTTTCTTGGTATCTTGAGACAGGGTTTGTCTATGTAGTCCTGGCTGTCCTGGAACTTGCTTTGTAGACCAGGCTAGCCTCAAACTCACAGAGATCCTATTGCCTTTGCCTTTCCAGTGCTAGGCTTAAAGGAATGTCTGACTACCCCTGGAGAGAACTTCTATAGCTTACATTTGGATTCACTGATGGTGTGGTATGGCCTGTAGATGTTCACAAGGCTGCAATGACATGTATCTGCCATTACTGCAACATATAGAGTTCTTCCATCCTTCACAGTATCCTGTGTTCTCTGCCTGTTTACCTGTCTCTCCCCATCAACCCATGGAAATAACTGATGTTTTTCCTGTCCCTGTACTTTTTGCATGAATGTCTTACATTATGCTTCCTTTTCTGATCAGCTTCTTTCACTTGGCAGCCATGTCTTTAAATTTCCTGTGTCTGCTGATGGTTTGATGGATCATCTCTTTATTGGTGAAAGGCATCCCTCTGTCTGAATTGACACAGTTTGTCCACTTACCTGTGAAACACAGTTTAGTTGCAGCCCTGTTTTGGAAATTAGGAACAACATTACGGTACTGGCTACCTCTCCAGTCGCTGTGGTAGAATAATACATGACAGAAATTACTTGGAGGCAGGATTTATTCTGCTTTAGGGTTTCAGAGTGTTCAGCTCATTGTCATGAGGGAGGAAAGCTTTGATAGGTCAGTTCAATCCATGAGCCCTTGTGTTGGAGGCAGTTTCCACGGAGATGGATCAGGAAGCAGAAGTCTGGGAACTGAGGGTAAGTAAACCTTTTAAAGTTCACCTTTAGTGACCTACTTCCACTAGTTAGGCCCCACCCTGTAAAGGTTACATCTACCAGCACCCGCCCCACCCCCCAGACCCAGATTGCACCATTAGCTGGGGACAAACATTTGTCAAAGGAGCATATTGGATACACTTCAAACTTAAACCACATACAGAAGTACAAAGTCTTCCTGGAAATGTAAGTCTTCAAGGTATCCAAAGATTTGACTGATAGATCATGTGTTCATAGTGTGCTCACGTATGTATGCAATGGATTGTCAAACTGTCTTCTGATCTAGAGCTCTTTGGCTTAAAGAAATGTAATAACACTGCAGGTACTTCCTGAAGGCGGTGAGCCAGATCTTGCCAATACCTCTTGGAACACTGAGACAAGAGCTGTTTGCACTTGCAGAAATAAGGGATCACTTAAGGGAGTGACTTGATCGCCTACAGGAATTCTCCCTTAGTTTTGAGACCTACTAACCCTGTGACCTCTGGGGAGTTATAAAGCATCCCATGTTAGGCTTTCTCAGCTGTAATTAGGCCTGGCAATAGCACTCAAATACTAGGATCCTAAGAGACACCTAAGAAGTCCCATACAGATCTTAGCACAAGATCCAGTCTAAGTAAGTGCTCAATAAATATTACTTTTGTGTCTTATTACCTAATAATCTTCTTGAATCAAATAGCCAGCACATCTCTTAGGGATATGTTTGCATGGCAGTACATTCAGAAACACAGAAGACAGAATAATTTAAATATGCTGGAAAAGGCAAACCAAAACAGAAGACAGGAAAAAAAGAAAGAAAAGAAAAGAAAATCAGAAAGTGGGAATAAAAGTCAAGGAAAATTGCTTCCTCCTTCGAGGTTTTGGTTCGCGAAACAAACTTCCTTCTTGTACTCTGAGGCTTACTTGTGTCTGCTTGACTCAGAATCCTCTGGGGCAAAGCCTGAATTATGAAATACCATGTCTGGTGGCCTGCCAAAGCCTGCTTTGCAAGCACCCGGATTGACTGGCATTCCCACATGTGAGTAGACTCCTCACCTAATGCCAGTGCTGGTGCCGATTCTCTCCTCACACACCTCTACAGGCAGGTGGGAGGAGATGCATATTTTGGCAATTTTGTTTTTTATTTCCTTGATGATATAAAGGAAGATGCTGAAGAAGAAAAATGAATTTCACAACAACTGTAGCTTCTTAGGATTACATTTGTATTGGAAATTAACAAATGAAAGACAAATTCTCTCCTGTGTGTCCCTAATTAATAATCTATGGCTCTCTCTGCAGTGCTAATGCACCAGTGGGAATGGGGTTATTCTAGTATGTACCAGCTGATTTGCCATTGTGATATCAAATAACTAGTCTTCTTGTTTTACTTGTATGATCAGGGTTTACGTGTCACCAGATCAGAACATATGGAAATTTTTTAACTAAGAGTCAACAATGAAACCTAATAGCTTTGGTGGGGTAAATGGCCACAAGACCAAATCCATATTTCTATCAAAATATTTGGGGGGGCAACTATAAGACTAAAATCTGTCAGCAGAGTTCAGTATCTTCACTCAGAGTTACAGACAAACTGGTTTCAAAAGCTGAACCACAGAAGAAGAGATGGCATCAGCCAGGTTCTAAAGCTGTCTAGTCCATGCTCTGTGCGAAGGAGAATAGAGGGCAGAGGACCAAAATGAACTGGGTTTTTCTTGTTCATCTCCTTCAACCTATGGGTGTATCAATAGTTCCATGAATATAACTTGTAAAGTGTTGTGAGGCTGGGCATGGTTAATGTATGCCTGCAACCCCAACGCTTAAGAGACTGAGACAGGAGGGCTCCTGCAAGTTCAAAGTCAATTGGAACAACATAGTGGGTTCTAGGGCAGCTATAGAGCAAGAGCCGCTAAGGAAAGAAAGAAAGAAAGAAAGAAAGAAAGAAAGAAAGAAAGAAAGAAAGAAAGAAAGAAAGAGAGGG
>JADRCD010183661.1:9608-29868 GCA_019843815.1 Montemys delectorum
GTGCTAAAGGTTTGGGGTCCTGTTCTTAGGTAAATGGCTGGTTTGCTGTATGTTCACAGGCCTTTCCTCAGAGGCCGCACTGGAGCTTAGCATCTGTCTTCCAACGCCTCTTGGCAGATGCCAGCACTGGCAGGTGCCACTTGGGCTTTCTTCCTACTTTATATGCCTGAGGTCATTGGGAATTGAGGGGAAGTAGGGATGGGGTCTGGACAGGATATGGTAAACTGCTTCCTGTTTCTTTTCAGGCTGAAGATGGAAACATCGAATATAAAGTGAGTCTTGCATTGGGGAGGAAAATGGAATGGAGGGAATGGAGCGGCCCTTGCCAGTGAGCTCTCTGATATCCCTCCAACTTCATAGTGCAGCTTCATGCTGCATGGTATCACAGTGAGCTCTCTGAGGCCACCGTGTCAGGCCAGAGTCACTGCTAGTGTGGTTGGGGGAAGGGTTTTGGTTGTTTGTTTTTTTTTAAGATTTTTAATTTTTTTCTGGGTTTTTGAGACAGGCTTTTTCTGTAGTCTTGGCTGTCTTGGAATTCACTCCGCAGACCAGGCTGGCCTCAAACTCAGAAATCTAACTGCCTCTGCCTCCCAAGTGCTGGGATTAAAGGCGTGCACCTTCCACTGCCAGGCAAAAATTTTTTTAAATTTTTAAGTCTGTGCTTCTGAGTGTACAAGTGCCCTCCGAGGACAGAGTAGGGTGTCAGATCTCCCTGAAGCTGACATTTAAGGAGGTTGTCAGCTGTCTGGCCTGAGTGCTGGGAACTGAACTTGGGTTCTCTGTGAGAGCAATATGTATTCTTAACTAACGACTGAGCCATCTCTCCATTCCCAGGGGCCAAGGGTTTTAAATGGACAAAGTTGCTGGCTATTATAGCAGGACAGGAAGGGACCACATTTGAGGTTTGGGAGGGACAACCCTGATCTCTTCGTCTCATGATACCACATCTGTCCTAAGCTGAAGCTGGTGAACCCATCTCAGTACCGCTTTGAGCACTTGGTGACGCAAATGAAGTGGCGGCTCCAGGAAGGACGCGGTGAGGCTGTCTACCAGATTGGGGTAGAGGACAATGGGCTGCTGGTGGGGCTGGCTGAGGAGGAGATGCGGGCTTCCCTCAAGACCCTACACCGGATGGCAGAGAAGTATGCTTCCTCCTCCCCTCCCCCGACTTCAGGGGGGACCCAGCACACCCAGCCAGCCAGGTCCAGAGGGACTTGGGTCAAGTGGGGCTCCTTCTGTTGCTATCCCCTGACAAAGAGCCAAAGTGAGTCAAGTTGCTCTTCTCACTTCCTCACTGTGCCTGGGCTCTCTACTCCTCTTGATTGAAGATCAAAGGTGGTGGAGGCAGCAGGAGGGGGGGGGGGCGTAAATTGCAAGGTGGTATGAAGTACAGTAAGTTGTCAGGATCTCTGTGGTCTAGAGCTAGGCTGGACTAGGGTGAGCTTTATGTGAAATATGGCAGCTGTGTCTTTTCTGGGACAGGGTTGGGGCAGACATCACTATTCTTCGGGAGCGAGAGGTGGATTATGACAGTGACACGCCCCGGAAGATCACTGAGGTGCTAGTACGAAAGGTCCCTGACAACCAGCAGGTGAGCTCCTGACAACTCCCCAAGGTCTCTCCCAGTGAAGGCTCGGCGCTGTTAGGCTCTCCATTGGCTCCTTAGGGAGCACCGGCACCTTTCACCTTCAGTGAGAGGTGAAGTGTGGGAGACCTCACCTCTGCCAATGTCTTCCCAGTTCCTAGATCTCCGTGTGGCTGTCCTAGGGAATGTGGACTCCGGGAAGTCAACCTTGCTTGGAGTCCTGACCCAAGGAGAGCTAGACAACGGGCGGGGCCGGGCCCGGCTCAACCTCTTCCGCCACCTGCATGAGATTCAGTCTGGCCGGACCTCCAGCATCAGCTTTGAGATCCTGGGCTTTAACAGCAAGGGAGAGGTGCATGGGCTCAGTGGACCCTGTGGGGCCAGACTCTCGAGGCCGGGCTGGTAGAGGTGAAGCACAGGCTGGGGGTAGGGAGCTCTCTCCCTCTAAACACCCAAGGGAGAATCCACAGAGTGACATAGAAAATGGGCTAAAGGTTATGAGACTGGGACTGCCTAGGGACTAGACTAAGACTAGGACCTGGTGACCCCTGAAGGGGTGGGGAGGTGCACAGGGATACTGAGAGCCCTGGCCCCGGGCTAGGTGGTGAATTACAGCGACTCACGGACTGCAGAAGAAATCTGCGAGAGCAGCTCCAAGATGATCACCTTCATCGACCTGGCAGGCCACCATAAATACCTGCACACCACCATCTTTGGCCTCACCTCCTACTGCCCCGACTGTGCCCTGCTCCTCGTCAGTGCCAACACTGGAATCGGTACGAGACACTGAGCAGAGGGGCAGGGCAAAGGGAGGAGCTGACCTCTCTCTCCTGCCTTGAGTCCCCTCAGAGCTGGGGGCAACACCAACTCTTCCTTTTCCTTCCTCCCAAATTCTGTCTCCTGCCACCTGCCTCCTCCTCTGAGGCAGCCGGCACCACACGGGAACATCTGGGGCTGGCCTTGGCCCTGAAAGTGCCCTTCTTCATCGTGGTCAGTAAAGTGGACCTGTGTGCTAAGAGCACGGTGGAGAGGACAGTACGCCAGCTGGAGCGGGTCCTCAAGCAGCCTGGCTGCCACAAGGTCCCCATGCTGGTCACCTCTGAGGACGATGCTGTCACTGCTGCCCAGCAGTTTGCCCAGTCACCCAAGTGAGCCTGCCTCTCACCCTAAAGCCTTGGTGGACAGGGAAGGCTGCCTCAGGGTCCAGGAGCAGAGTGTCCCACCTCTAGGGCCAGATCCATTGTAGTTCAGTTCTCTGGCTTTTTCCAGCTTGGGATCGTGGGAGGGAGCTAACCTGGAGCTTTGTTGAGACACTAGCTGTCCAAACCCCTGGCTGGCTCACAGTCAGGAAGGGGCTCTGCTCACTTTTTCGTGGGTGGGCCTCTGGCTACTGCTTCCTGTCAAGACTATTTTCATCCATGCATTTGTGTCTCCACAGTGTCACCCCTATATTCACACTGTCTAGTGTGTCTGGAGAGAGTCTGGATCTTCTTAAAGTCTTCCTGAATATCCTGCCACCGCTCACCAACAGCAAAGAGCAGGAGGAGCTCATGCAGCAGTTGACAGAATTCCAGGTGGTTGGTCCAACAAACAGAAGGCAGGGTGGGGGTGGGGGTGGGGTGGGAGTGGGGGGTGAGGGGGGGGGGGGGGGTGGGGGGTGAGAGTAGGCCCAGTGCTGACAGAGCCTGAGCATATTTACAAAGGCTGGGCCTGCAAGCCTGGTGGCAGGATACTGACAGCTTTCTTTGGCTCTAGGTGGATGAAATCTATACAGTCCCAGAGGTGGGCACTGTGGTCGGAGGAACACTGTCCAGGTGACCGCCTTGTTGCTCTCCGAGCCGCTCAGCCCTCACTCGTTACTGGACACCCCTTGCATGAAGGAGCCAGCCCCTGGGGTTGGACTGTGCTCATCCAGAGGCTGTGCTTGTTTGCAGACTAGGTTTCCCACTCAGCTGGAGGAAGTACTCAGCTGCGCTCAGTACTCCTGGCTTGCAAGGGGGGAAATGGGTACTGCTGCTTGAGGGGAACCGCCAGGCCCCTAGAACATACGGGGCCTGGGCTCTAGGCAGAAACCACATTCAGCTAACACCTCAGAGCAGGGAAATGAGGAAGAGACCCTTAGTGAACCACAGGGTGAAACCTAAGCGGAGAGCTGTCCTTTAGGGACCTGGTGTTAGCCAAGCCACAGGTATACCTCTGCCAGCCATTCCACTGGCCTTCAGAATCTGAATGCTAGGCTGGAAGAGGCATTCACCTCCCTACCTGGGATGTAGGGTTCCTGTGCCCCAATTCAAGGGACATTAAGCCCCGAAGGGCAGGAGTGCTTTGAGTGACCTTGACAAGGAAGCCAGAGGGAGCTATACTGACACTGCCACCTGCTGTCTGGGCTGCAGTGGGATCTGCCGAGAGGGGGACCAGCTGGTGGTAGGCCCAACAGATGATGGCTGTTTCTTGGAGCTGAGAGTATGCAGCATCCAGCGCAACCGCTCTGCCTGTCGTGTTCTTCGAGCTGGTCAGGCTGCCACACTAGCCCTTGGAGACTTTGACCGTGCATTGCTTCGCAAGGTGAGGCAGACAAGTGGGTTGGAGAGGGAATGTAAGAGTCTGGAAAACTGGCTACTGAGTAAGAAACATCTGTCTCACAAGATGCAGAAATGCAAGGAAACATGGTCTCTAGCTTAGGAGTGTAGGCCTGGCTATATAGAAAGGGTGTAGGACACTCAAAACACAGGTCCTTAAATTCCCACGGTGCCCTCCTCTTCGAGGCCTTTCTTAGGAGGCAGTATGTAGGAGGAAAGGGGAGTTAGGAGTTCTAAAGGGTATAGAGTGGCTGGAAAGAGTCTAATGCCAGGTTTGCCCTTTGTGGACCTTGGTCTATTCGTCCCCAGGGCATGGTGATGGTGAGCCCTGAGATGAATCCCACCATCTGCTCAGTGTTTGAGGCAGAGATAGTCCTACTGTTCCATGCCACCACTTTCCGGCGGGGATTCCAGGTGACAGTACATGTGGGCAACGTACGTCAAACAGCAGTGGTGGAAAAGATCCATGCAAAGGTGAGAGGGACCCAGCCATGTTCCATTTCTTCAGGGAAAGTCCATGTTCTGACTCCATACAGGAGGGAAGCCTAGCACCAGACCTGGCTGAGATCCCCTGGTCACATATAGGGGGCAAAGCCTGCATAGGGTGGGGAGCAGCCCACCTGGGCCTCACAGGTCAAGACTCAAGGCTGACAGAGAATGGGATGGGAGGCCCTGGCCAGGGCCGTGACCACTTTTCTCCTGAAGGACAAGCTGCGGACAGGGGAGAAGGCAGTGGTCCGTTTCCGTTTCCTGAAACATCCAGAATACCTGAAGGTGGGCGCCAAACTGCTGTTCCGGGAGGGTGTTACCAAGGGCATCGGTCATGTCACGGATGTACAAGCCATCACAGCGGGAGAAGCCCAGGCCAGCATGGGTTTCTGAGTCCTCACAACAGCTCTACTGCTGTTCCTACAATACATGAGGTGACTTCGGCCATGCTGCCCACTGTTGGCGGCTCTGTGTGTTACTAGGCTAGGGAGAGGAGTGCCTGCTGCTGCTTGCTTCCTGCCACATTTCTGGAGAGGTGTCAAGTTTGGTGTGGCCAGGGAGGGGCAGTCCTAAGGGAGAAGACAATTCAGGGCAGTGCTCAGCAGCTGGGGGCCCCCTCGTTGGTTCATTAACCCTGGCAGCTGTATGGTCTTGTCTACTGGAGGGAGCAGAACATAGCCATCTTGGCCCACTATCAGGACTGGGCATGACTCACCAGTGTGATCTCTGCACTTCAGGAATTGTCAACAACTGGGGTGGCCCTTGACAGCACTTCTTTTTTTATACCTCCTCTCAAGGCCACGTAAGTTACCTATCTCTACCTGACTATGGAAAAAAGACAGTGCCCCTAGCCATCTGGTGGACCCAGGGACTGAAGAAATGGCACAGAGACCGTGCAAGACTGTGCTCCTATCCTGTGTTGAGTCCTAATGCATATTCCTGCTTCATTTCCTTCTCTCAAGGGGCATTTCCCCAGATCCTCCTGTCATAGGCCCCACTTGGTGCTATTTGTGGTGCTGGCTCAGGCGTGGGGCTGCCAGGCTAAGACTTGGCACACCAAAGGCCAGCTGCATGTCGGTTTCATCCCCTCCACAGTTATCTGATGGCTTCCGTACCATATCAAATAGCGTGGTAGCCACAGGACCTGACCCAGTTTGTACATCCTGGGATCCCCATCCCCAATCCTGCTCTTAACATAAAATTTTTTCTTGTTTTAGTAATTTGTAGTGACCACCCCCTTCCCTCTGTTGCTGGGAACCAGGAGGAAAGGGGAAGGTGTCATATTTCCTATTCTAGGCATGGACTCCCTCCTTTCCCCTTGTTAGCATCCTGGGTTCCCATGAACTCAGGGATTTGTTGAAGATTCTCTGCATACAGATATATATATATATATGTACATATATTTAAATACACATATATATTGTACAGAATAAAAATGTTTTATTGGACACTCTGCTTTTTTTTGGTTTGGTTTGGTTTTGGTTTTTCGAGACAGGGTTTCTCTGTGTAGCCCTGGCTGTCCTGGAACTCACTCTGTAGACCAGGCTGGCCTCGAACTCAGAAATCCACCTGCCTCTGCCTCTGCCTCCCAAGTGCTGGGATTAAAGGCGTGCGCCGCCACGCCTGGCTGTGCTTATTCTTAAGACATAGGTTCAACCTCCAAGGCTAGATTCTTGTCAGGATTAGAAGCAAGTGACACCCTTCCACTGAACTCTGAATAATTGGGAAGAAGTTCTGTTATCTCATTGGCTGTTCTTGTCCTCTCCCCACAGTTTCAGTGTTGTGTGTTCTGATTCTTTCCCTCTCCCAGAGGATATGTGTCTGATTTCTTCTGCATCATTCTTTGAGCAGAATATAAGGTGGAAAGGCCTTCTTTTCAGCTCAAGTAGCTCTGTTGCTCATGCCACATTGTGTGCCTGTTAACAGTGAGCTGAACCCTCTCCACAGTGTACCAGAGGTGGGTGGCCATGCAGTCCTCACACTTTTCACTTACAGCTTAGATTCGTGAGGTATCGAGGGCCACGTTAGCTAATCCTCAGTCCTTCCTATTTCTGTGTTCAGACTATCATACATTTTGGAATCCAGGGGGCATTGTATGTGCTAGCCAGACACCAGACTGAGCTCTGTTCCCAGGCTTTCTGACTATCCCATATTAAATAGGGTCTAAGGCTAATGTCTATCGCAGAAGTAGGAACTCTGAGTACTAATCCTGGCAAAGCAAATGATACACATGGTCCAAGTCTATGTAGCATTCGGCCTTCAGAGCCTTTTTTGAGATGAGAGTCTCTAGCTTACTATGTAATTGAGGGTGACCTTTAGCTCAGGTCTTTCATACCTCTCAAATGTCGGGGTTGCAGGCATGGCTCATGTCTGCTTTTATACCATACATACTAAGGCCAAATCTAGGCCTTCCTGAATTTTAGGTACCAACTGAGCTGTCCCCCAAGCCCTATTTTTAGTACTTTTACACAGGCTCTTGGCTGTGTAGCCTTAACTCAGTGGTCCTCCCACCTCAGCCTTCTCCTTTAGTTAGGATTATAGGTATGTTCTACCATATCTGATATGTTTTTTAAAAAAATGTTTTAATTCAAGGTGCACTTTTAGTCCCATCACTTGAAGCAGAGGCAGGCGGATCTCTGTGAACTCAAGGCCAGTCTGGTCTACAAAGGACGGCAAGGACACCCCATCCTAAGAATACCATTGGTTTAATTACTCAAGCCTATGGGTAAAACTTTTACTGGGAACTATGAGCACTGGGGAAAGCACGGCCATGTCGTAGCACAATGCCACTCTCGCAGCACTGTTTATAGCACTAATCCCATAAACTTGTGCACAACAGGGCAGCTCTGCCCAATAAACAAGGTATGCTGCTAACTTTGCTCTCAATTGGTCCACAAGCCATCCTCCACCTGACTCCTCCAACTTATCTCTAAGGTGTCTAAGCCTTCTTAGACAGTGCTGCTCTCTTTGGAGACAAGGTCTCATTGTATTACCCAAGCCGGCCTAGAGTTTAGTTCCAGATCCACCTGCCACCATCTCCAGAATTCTAGGATTACCATGGTCACATCTGGCTTGTTACTTTTCTCTTTTTAAAAGTCATGCTAGGGAAGTGCTCTACCACTGGGTTACATTCTAACCTATGTCTCCCATATAGCCCAGGCTGTCTCACCAAGGATGATTTTAATCCAGACTGACTCCGCTTCTCGAACCTCTAACTGTTGCGATTACAAATGTGTACCAAAGCACTGATAGCACGTCACTTTACAACTCCTAGACTGTCACAACAACCAAGGGAAGGTGACAGTGCCATGGGCACCTAGATCGCAGCACACAGGAAAATGCAGGAGGAGAATCACACATTTGACAAGTCGAGCCTACCCAACCCCACTGTCAGAAAACGCACCAACAAGCACTTTTTTACATTAAGAGAACATTAGGGGAGTAAAAGTATGCAAGGCAGGCCCCAAAGAGTACATTTTTATTGTCTCAGTGTGGTTAATTTACTACATACATTCAACCAACATCAACAACATATTACATGTAAGGCACTGCAAGAACTCCTGCCTGTAAGAAACTACAGATCCAGCTAGGGAAGAAGCCACACTAAAGTCAAAGGAAAGGGTAATTGCCTGCTAAACACGGTGAATTTCTAATCTTTTAAAGACCCAATTTATAAGTAAGTCGATTTGTATTTATGTAGGGAAAAGATATTATGCTGCTTCCCTACTACCTGGTTTCATATGTCATTCAAAGCCATGTAATTTATCAGGAAAGCCTGCAAGATTTCATCCCAGCCTGCATGGCTGACGAAGACTGCTAAACACATGACGTTAGCTTTTGCACTCGCCCATCTTAGAACTGGGAAGTGAACACGGGGCTTGTACATGCTGTCCTAGACAAGTGAGCTCAGCTCCAACCCCGTTTTCAATTTTTTTGAGTTACACTCCTAAGTATGTTTAGTCCTTAGTCAGTTTATAAGGAAGAAAGTGAGACAGCTCAGAACTGAGGAATTTGCCAAGGCTCCTTATACCTTTTATGACACTATCTCCCTAAAGATTAAAAACATTTTGATCAGCAACAGGATCAGAATCCCATTGGAAGAAAAAACTAATTTTGTATTAAAAATTTCATACTTTCCCTTGAGTAGTCAACATGATTCCAACTCTTAGAAATAAAATAGTAAAGCTCTCCTGCAAGCCTCAGGGCAACACTAATGTGTCAATGGCTTAAAAAATGATTCCAGTGTCTGCATGCCGTGGGGCCTGAGGCGTTTATTACTAGAAGCCAAGGGACTCTTGGGATTTCGTTTGCCCTGAGGAGACATGGCAGGAACAGCCTGGGGTTTTGAAGTACAAGGCTGCAAAAAAGATTTCTGTAACTCCAATGCAAAATGGTAGTCCGTGTGTTCTGGCATGTCCCACACTGGAACCAGGGAGTCACACTTCTCACAGAGCACTTGGTCCTCAGTTGCCCTTTGGGCCACCTCCTGAGAGTTGCAAGCTGAAGACTCAAGCATGTTTAGACTGTTCCCAGCCACACTCATTTCTGTAGAGATGGCTTTAGAGGGTACTGGCTTCAACGCCCCTTCATCAGCAGGAACAGGACGCCTGTCTGCACACACTGTTGGTAGACAGCTTGGCTGCATTTCACAGTTGTCGTGTGCAGGGTAAGGAGCTGCACAATTACTAAGCTGTGTGTGCTGCAGCAGCAAGCTCTTCTGCTTAAAGAAAGACTTAGTTCCTGTGGCTGGTGACTTCTCTGCGGCCGTGTTAAGAGGTACAAAGGAAGTCTCTTTCATTCTCTGCCTTTTGGCAGACTTTTGAAAAAAAGACTCTAGAGATGAGGCCGCCTCTTTGGAGGTGGACACAGCCGGGCCAGGTCCCTGGGTCTTAGTCTCAGAGCTGGCAATTGGCACCTTTGGCTGACCACTTGAGTCACTACTCAGGAACACAGTGATATCCGTGCAAGCTGGAGGGGCAGATGCAGAGAATTTGGTAGCACAGAGGAAGAGCATTGTGAGAGGAGGGGACCTGTGTACAAAAGAACACAACAAGGAAGTTACCAAGTTACTGTTTTAAGAGCTCACATTCAATAAATTACAACTCTAGTTGTCATGAAAGGAAATTATTCTTACTACAGCATTTCACAGCCATTAGTGTGCATCATATTAATATAAAGTAGACTGGAATAACAGAATTTGAGTTTCTAGCAGGTTCCTGGCCTGGGGTTGGGGGAGCGCTCTCTCTTACTCCTAGTGTCAGACCACTTAGAGAATCTATGATTTAGCAGAAGTTGCTGTAATTAAGGGGTGGGGCAACAAATTTTGAGTTGGTTGGTTGTTGTTTTCTGAGACAAGGTTTCTCACTATGTAATTCTAGCTGGCTTGGATTATGTAGACCACCAACCTGTGTCTCCTGAGTTCTGGGACTAAAGGTGTGCCCCATTCACATCTAGCTTGGGGTAACACAATTTTATTCAAGGCAACACTTGGAAAGTAGGTAGAACAGAAGTTCAAGGTCATTCCTAGCTACATAAAAAAGCTTGTCAGCCAGTTTGTCCACTGGGTAAGGCACCTGCCACCAAGCTAGATGGCCTGAATTTGGTTTGTAAGACCAACTCAGAGATTTCACTTGGACTACATGTATACACAAAATAATCTTAACCCACGATTATGGAATTTTTCAAGTTAAATTTTCCTATCAGCTGGGCGGTGGTGGCGCACGCCTTTAATCTCATCACTTGGGAGGCAGAGGCAGGCGAGTTTCTGAGTTCGAGGCCAGCCTGGTCTACAGAGTAAGTTCCAGGACAGCCAGGACTACACAGAGAAACCCTGTCTCGAAAAAACAAAACAAAACAAAAAAATTTCCTATCAAGATTTTGGTTTCAAATCTCAGTCTCAGAAACATCTTAAAGCCAGACAACCGTGGCTACACCGGAACCCTATCTCAAAAACAAAACTAAACTGAAAACTTAAAAAAGAGAGGCTGGAGAGATGGTTCAGCAGTTAAGAGCACTAACTGCTCTTCCAGAGGTCCTGAGTTCAAATCCCAGCAACCACATGGTGGCTCACAACTATCTGTAATGGGATCCAATGCACTCTTCTAGTGTGTGTCTGAAGAGAGCTATACTGTACTCATATAAATTAAAAAAAAAAAAATCTTTAAAAAAATAACAAAAAATACCCCTACCCACTCCAAAAAAAAAAGTTTATTATGTATCTCCATATATATTTCAGAACATAAACACAGGTTATATACAGTTTAGTTCCTCCACCAGATAAGAGCAAATGCTATTTTTAAGTTACTGTGAGTTGAATATGGTAATATATGTCTGAGATCCAGTACTAGAGCCAAGGTAGAAAGATCATGAGTTCAAGGCCAGCCTAAGCTCCATAGCAAGACACTGTCTCAAACAGCAAAAGAAAATGTTGGCACTGTCCTCAGGATTTATACTTTGGTACTACATTATAAACAGATAAAGTTAGTAGTCCTGTAATGGTTTTCAAATAAGGATTCATATAAACACACTCTCACAGTTATCATTTGAGTCCGAGTAACATTAATATTTGTGGCAAGCAATTATACCAGAAAGTAAATGTTACAGTTTTTCATACATTATCAATATATTTAGATAAGCAATACTTTAGGTGAACTGATTTTTTTTATAATCTTCAATGACAAGTTTATATGTCTGTCATAATGAATTTAGAATATCCTTTGTTTTTCTGAAACAAGATCTTGCTATGTAGCCAAGGATGACTTTGAATTCTGTTCCATCAAGACTGGCTTGAAAATGCCTTGCTTTTCTTGGGGCAGGGGAGGATAGGGTGAAGAAGTGGGGGCAGAACTCAGGACCTTGACTTATGGCTGAGGCTGTATCTCACAGGAGGGAGTGCTTGCCTCCTATGCATGAAGCCTTGGGTTCAACCCCAACTACCTCACAAGCCTCATATGAAGGTACGGGCCTGTGATTTCAGCACTTGAGAGATACGGGCAGGAGGATCAGAAGTACAGAGAGACATCTCTGGCTACACTGCCTGGAATACAAAGTCCCTATCTTTTTTTTTTTTTAGGATTTATTTATTGTATGTATGTGAGTACACTGTCATTATCTTCAGACACATCATAAGAGGAGATCAGATCCCATTACAGATGGTTTGTGAGCCACCTTGTGGTTGTTGAGAATTGAACTCAGGATCTCTGGAAGAGTAGTCAATGCTCTTAACTGCTGAGCCATCTCTCCAGTCCCAGGAGGTCCTATCTTAAAAACATCTACAATGATAATGTCAGGACAGAAAAATAAGCATGATTCAAAAATGGGTTCATCATGTCTTGGCAATGTTTCATGCCCAACAGAGATGGACTTTATATAGAACTTCAATAATAAAGAAGAGCTAGAGTGTAGCTCAGCAGTAGACTGCATGCCTGTGCACAAGAGATCATGGGTTCCATTTTCAGCTCCCAAAGTGGCCAAGAGGAGAGGACTGCATAGAAAGACCTTGTCTAAAACAAATATTCAACAAAAAAATTAGTAAGCAAAATATTGAGGCTATTTATTCTACTAACTATTTAGATAAAATAAAAATACATGCTAAACATTTACTAAGCATAGGACAATGGGTTGGGTACACAGAGTCTAGACTATAGGAAAAATTTCTGAATAAAACTCATGAAAGATGTTTTTATAAGAAGTTCCTAGGTGTATTAGTTCCCAAGTGCAGGCAGTCATTTCCCTGAATACAGTAAGCTGGTATAGGCAGGAATGGTGCTGGTTCATGTTGTCTTTTGGCTACTACTGCACCCATGGGCACCAGAATGCACCAAATGTAGGGAAAAAGAAAGCAAAACCAAAAAACCCTGCAACTAGGCACCCCCCCCACACACACACACACACTCAGGGTCTTTCTGTGCATACCTGCCTGTCCTAGAACTTACTTTACAGACCAGGCTGGACACTAACTCACACAGATGTGCCTGGCTCTGCCTTTTCTGGCTGAACCGCCTCATTTTTAACATCAGCATCCTTAGATCTTGATCACACCTGTCTAATAGGTGTTGCTAGTCAGAGTCACAAAGAAATCACCCCAGATGAAAGGTCAAAAGCTTACTGACTTTACAGCTAAGTTACAATATGAACTTTTGGTGTTTTTTTCTTTTCTTTTTTCTTTTTTTGTTTTGTTTTGTTTTTTGTTTTTGTATTTTGAGACAGGGTTTCTTTGTGTAACTTTGGCTTTGTAGACTAGGCTGGCCTTGAACTCACAGAGATCCTCCTACCTCTGCCTCCCAAGTGGTGGGATTATAAGGCTGGGTCAGTACTGCCCAGTGCTGCCCCTTCCCCCCCTTTTTAAGATTAAAGGTTGGGCGGAGCAGTAGTGGTACACGCCTTTAATCCCAGCACTTGGGAGGCAGAGGCAGGTGAACTTCTGAGTTTGAGGCCAGCCTGGTCTACAGAGTGAGTTCCAAGGCAGCCAGATATACACAGAGAAACCCTGTCTCAAAAAAACAAACAAACAAACAAAAAAGATTAAAGGGTTGGGTCACTATTGCCCATTGCTGCCCCTTCCCCTCCTTTTTAAGAAGATAAACTGAAAATAAGAGTCTCACCACTCAGTTTGGATTCCAGACGTATTACAGTTCCTGATGGCAGCAAATGCATCCTGGCTCATCTTGTGAGCGTCATATCGAGGAAGGGCACAGCACCGACGCAGGCTGCTGAGCCGCTTGTCTCCCTGAACACGAATACTGACAACCAGCTGAGTGGCCACTCTGTCATTCTGTGGAGAGAGAAGAATTGAGGCCAGAAATAGTTACTAAGAGCATGTTCAGGGTAATAGAATGATTTAGAAACTTAATCGGATCTGACGCCCTCTTCTGGTGTGTCTGAAGACAGCTACAGTGTACTCATATATAAAATAAATCTTTTAAAAAAATTACTAAACAAAAAAGGAAGTTACTTATTCTAGTATATATTTACATAAAATATAAATGTATACTAAATACATACAAGCATAAGTATTACAAGGGACAGAGCCTAGACTATAGTAAAAATTTCTGAATAAAAATCAGCCTACAGGCCAGGCAGTGGTGAAATATACCTCTAATTTCAACACTCAGAAGGCAGAGGCAGGGTGGATCTCTGTGAGTTCGAAACTAGCTTGGTCTACAAAGCCAAGGCTACACAGAGAAACCTTGTCTTGAAAAAACTAATCTAACTACAAGATATCACACAAAAAAGTTTGTGCTATTTCTACTTATAAGAAGCATATAGGAGCCAGGCAGTGGTGGCGCACGCCTTTAATCCCAGTGTTTGGGAGGCAGAGGCAGGCAGATTTCTGAGGCCAGCCTGGTCTACAAAGTGAGTTACAGGACAGCCAGAGCTACACAGAGAAACCCTGTCTCAAAAAACCAAAAGAGAGAGAGAGAGAGAGAGAGAGAGAGAGAGAGAGAGAGAGAGAGAAAAGAAAAGAAAAAAGGAAGCATATATGAGATCATGGATTTGATTCCTGGCATTGAAAAAAAAAAAAAAAAAGGATAGTATTTTGGGTGATGAATTATCACAGAATATTACAACATGGGATAGGGACTGGGGATGTAGCTTAGTTTGTAAAGTGCTTGCCTGGTGGTATGTAAGCCTTGAGTTTGAACATATAAGCCAGGCATGATAGTGCATGAGGAAGAAGAATCCGCAGTTCAAAGTCAGCAATTATAGATAACTGAGTTTGAGGCTAGCCTGAGATCCATGAGCCACTTGCTTACTGTTTAAGAGACAAACAAAAACACCAAAGAGTATTTTGACAGGTAATGAGGATAGGACAGAATAAATATATTTGAGACTTTCCTGGATGGTTTTCATGACAAATGACTGATACTGAAAAGCAAGTCAGGAAAATGTCTGAAATCTACGATGTTAAGAATGAACAGTACTTGGCCTGGCGGTGGTGGTGCACACCTTTAATCCCAGCACTTGGGAGGCGGAGGCAGAGGCAGGCAGATTTCTGAGTTCGAGGCCAGCCTGGTCTACAGAGTGAGTTCTAGAACAGCCAGGGCTACACAGAGAAATCCTGTCTCAAAAAAGCAAAAAAAAAAAAAAAGGAACAGTGCTCAGTAGGCTTGCTCTTCTGCCTAGACTCTTATCTTAAAGCGGTAGACTGCTGTGTAGTGCTTTGTCACAGCCATCTGTAGGATGAACATCCACAATGGACAGTCCCTCCAGGGATAGCAAGCATTGACTCCAGTCAAGTGGAAGCATTGAATGCTAAACTCAGTAAACAGAAATAAAGATCATTAGGCAGAGCACATCCATCGAAAAGTGTGTACAGCTCTGTGCTGGTTTGTATATGCTTGGCCCAGGGAGGGGCACTAGTAAGAAATGTGGTCTTGTTGGAAGAAGTGTGTCATTGTGGGGGTGGGCTTTGAGTTCCTCCTCCTAGCTGCCTAGAAAAGCCAGTCTTCTTCTGGTTCCCTTCGGATCAAGATGTAGAACTCGTCCAGCAGTGGTGGCACACGCACGCCTTTAATCCCAGCACTTGGGAGGCAGAGGCAGGCAGATTTCTGAGATCGAGGCCAGCCTGGTCTACAGAGTGAGTTCCAGGACAGCCAGGGCTACACAGAGAAACCCTGTCTGTCTCGAAAAACAACAACAACAAAAAGATGTAGAACTCTCAGCTCCATCTCCAGTGCCATGTCTGCCAGCATACAGCCATGTTCCCACCTTGATGATAAGGGACAGAACCTCTGAACCTGTAAGCCAGCCTCAATTAAATGTTGTCCTTTCTAAGAGTTGCCTTGATGATGTTGTGTCTTTACAGCAATGGAAACCCTAAGACAGACTCCTTTTCAAAGTCCAAAGATGCTAGTAAGACTATCCAAAAGTTATGAGTTAACTTTTGGATTGGGCATGGGGGTGGTTCATTTGTAGAGGTTTGCATCTTTTATTTTTTATTTTATTTTTGTTCACTAGTGTCTGGCATGTATGTTTGTGTGAGGGTGTCAGAAGCCCTGGAACTGGAGTTATAGATAGGAATGAGCTGCCATGTGGGGGCTGGGATTGAATATGGGTCCTCTAGAAAAGTAGCCAGTGCTCTTAACCACTGAATAGTTGGAAAAACTCCATTCTTTAGAGCCAGTGCTCTAAATCATCTTTCTAGCCCCAAGGCTTGCATCTTGAGAGAATACAAGTTACAAAGGAGCATTGGGTGACAAAGCTCTGTTATTACAACTGGGGGTCTGCTATGCCTAGAAATGCAAGAGAAAGCTAAAGTTTAGAACTTCGTGATCTTATTTTTTAAAGGTGTGTGTGTATGGTTTTTGTCTGGGATGTGTGTATGTGAGTGTGTTTGTATGCACATGTATGTACTCGTGGCATCCAGAGGAGGACATGATAGCCTACTCTAGTGAGGCAGGGTCTCTCTCAATGAACTGCAGCTCGCTCTTTTCCTTACCTGACTAGCTAGCAGCCTCAGTGATCCTCTGTCTTGGCCACCCACAGAACTAGAGTGTAAGGACAAAAAGTAACACTTCTCCAGGGAAGATGTGCAAATGGCTAATAAACCACATGGTAATATGTCTAGCTATCAAAAATTCAAGTGTTGGGCTGGAGAGATGGCTCAGCGGTTAAGAGCACTGACTGCTCTTCCGAAGGTCCTGAGTTCAAATTCCAGCAACCACATAGTGGCTCACAACCATACATAATGAGATCTGATGCCCTCTTCTGATATGTCTAAGGACAGCTACAGTGTACTTACATATAATAATAAATAAATCTTTAAAAAAAAATCAAGTGTTAAACTTAAATACAATAGAGAATAAACCTGGAACAACACAGAGAAGAGCAGCGTGCCCCAAACAGGGGCTCTTGTGCTTCATTAAAAATGAAAACAAAGGAGCAAACAAAACTCTGGTTCAGCTCAAGAGCTCCTCAGTGGGAGAGTGAACAGAAATCTTGCAGAGGACAGGGTTCAGGTCCCAGCACACAAATCAAGTGGCTTCCAACTCCCTGTAACTCAGCTCTTCTCATCTCTGCAGACACCTGCCCTCAGATGTCTCTGTAGTTGCCTATATTCACAGTTTCTGGGAACCTGCCCCCAGTTGGTTCTGATTGGTAAATAAAGATGCCAACAGCCAATAGCTGGGGAGGACAGACAGAAGAAGATTTTAGGATTCCCAGGCTTGGGACCAGGAAGAGAAAGAGGGAGGAGAGAGAAGCCACGCCTGAGAAGAGTGCAGGACATAGAGGCATGGCCGCCATGTGAAGGAGCCAGGAGAACACAGCCCAGAGGGCAGCCCAACTGGGTCTGGAGCGGCCAAGATAGAACACAGGAATTATTGGCGGGAGGTAAGATTATGGCAGCACTGGAGGCTAGGTAGTCACTCCGCTACTGTGCCGATTAAGGCGTAGTAAAATAGAAAGGCTGTGTGCGTGTCTTTAGTCTGGGAACATAAATGGGTTTCACATGCACTGATTTGTTAATACTAAATAATTCAATAATCTGTGTCTGTCTGTCTGTCTCCCTTACACTGGAAGCAGGGATATAATATGATAAGCCGCTAACAGAAAGCAGTCTGCCAAATTTTTCAAAATGCTAAACATAGTTACCATGTGACATAGTAATTGTGTTCCTAGAATGAAAACATGGAATGTTAGCATTACTGATGATGGCCCAGAGCAGAGATAACCCAAATATCCATTTACTAACAATAACTTATCCAGCCACAAAAGGAAGTAAAAACCGATGTGTTATAATATGAGTGAGCTCAGTGAGAAAGCCATATTTTGCATGGTTTTAGTCACAGGAGGCCTAAGTCCTTCTGCTCACCAGCTCATGTAATATGGGATGAAAGGTGTACACCATAATATTAACATGAAACTGGGGACTACAAAGGATGAGTGGGGAAGAAATGGATGATGACTGCTAATGGGCATAGAATTTCTTTTCAGAGTAAATGAACATAACATATTCTAAGGCTAACTGTAAAGCTGTGTGTGGTGGCACACACATGTAGTCCCAGCACTCAAGAAGCAGATGCAAGCCGGGCGGTGGTGGCGCACTTGGGAGGCAGAGGCAGGCGGATTTCTGAGTGGATTTCTGAGGCCAGCCTGGTCTACAGAGTGAGTTCCAGGACAGCCAGGGCTACACAGAGAAACCCTGTCTCAAAAAATCAAAAAACAACAACAACAAAACCCCTAAACAAACAAACATAAAGCTGATTATAGTTATATAACTCTGGAGCATATGAAAAGCACTGAACTGTGTACTTTAGATGGAGGCACTTTATGGGTATCAGTGTGTAAAAGATGCAGGGCAGGGAGCAGACCAGACCACCCATCCTAGTGGTTGGGATTTAGACACAGAAGGAAGGCTTCAAGGTGCCTAGCACTTGGAGGGTAGAAGCAGGTGGATCACTGTGAGTTGCGGGCCAGCCAAAGCTTCACAGGGAGACCCTATCCCAAAACAAAACCAAGTTCCTTAGAAAGAGAAGAAACAGTCAGATGTCTAGTGTTTGATTAATACTTTGTCTTCACAGCTTCTACTATGGTCTGGCAAGGTGGCTCAGCAGTTAAGAAGGCTAGCTGCGCTTACAGAGGACCTGAGTTTGGTTCCAAGTAAACATGTCAGGTAGCTCACAAGCATCTCTAACTTCCGTTCTAGGGGATCCAGTGCTCTATTCTGGCCTCCAAGGGTACCCTCACATACGCACACATACACAAAGACATGAACATGAAATAAATAAAACTTTCTACAATGGGGCCTGCAAGATGGCCCAGAAGGCAAAGTGCTTACAGTGTAAGCCTGACCACCTGAGTTCCATCCCTATAGGACAGAACAGACTTCACAAAGCCAGTCCTCTGGCTTCCACACGTGTACCCAACACACCCATTATACGAAATAATTTAAAAATAACCAACCTTCCACCATGTTTAAATGCAATGACTTACAGGTCAATGGAGATTTACTCTGATGAAATCCACTAATCCTTTTCATGTTGCGGGAGATTTTAGATAAGAAAATACAAAATAGTAAAGGCAAATGGTAAGGAGAGGCTCACGATTACAGGAAGTTCTTATATTTACAAAGCTAGACTTCCAAAGACTCCAGTGACTGGTCAGGGATGATCTTAAGCTCTGGCTGGTATTTATTAGGTGCTAGGAATTAAACTCATATTAAGCATGCTAAGCAAGGGCTCTACCAACTAAGCTGAATCCTCAGCCCCAGCAAATTCTGTTTTATGGACCTGTGTTAAAAAAGATAAAATATTCAGCCAAGCTTGGTAAGTCCTGCGTATAACCCTAGAAACTGGGAACCTGAAGATAGGATTGGCAAATTCAAGGCTAAGCCTTGGCTCTTATTTTAACATTTTTTTTTTCTTTCTTTTTGAAAACAGTCTCTCTGTAGCCCTGGATTCCTGGAACATGCTATAGAGATCAGGCTAGCATCTTCCTGCCTCTGCCTCCCTAGTGCTGGGATTAAAGGCATCTGGCCAAATAAACTTATACATTTCCCTAAGCTGACTCTATTTTCTCTGTGTTTCTTCTCCACAGGGTAAGAGGCAGTTACCATTTAAATCTCAAAACTTAATAAAGAAAGAAAATCTTACATCATTTCGGTCTTTGGTTAGCCTCTCCTCAAGTTCCAGGGCTAACTGCAAAAGCCACCACTGTACCTATAAGAAAAAAAAAAAGCCAAAAACTTTCAGGTTTTTTAAAATTTTATTTTATTTATCCTTTATTTAATAGACATATTATGAACCAGACAGTGGACTGGCCAACTGATGGATCCCTATAACTAATCATGGAGCTCTCAGTAATATGTTCTTCCTCTAGCTGAAAAGTTACTTTTTTTTTTTTCCCCCAAGACAGGGTTTCTCGGTGTAGCCCTGGCGCCTTTAATCCCAGCACTAGGGAGGCAGAGGCAGGCGGATTTCTGAGTTCAAGGCCAGCCTGGTCTACAGAGTGAGTTCCAGGACAGCCAGGGATACACAGAGAAACCCTGTCTCGAAAAATCCCGCCCCCCCCCAAAAAAACAAACAAACAACAACAACAAAAGGCAGGCCATCTGTCATCTTCCTCTGGGTGTGCATCCACACATCCATACACAGGGAACACATTTGTTTAGTCAGGATACTGTGACCCAAGCGGGCCTCCAGCTCTCAGTGTAGCAGACTGCTTCCTGACTGCCCAGATTACAGGTGTGCTCTGACACACTCAGGCTCCAAGCCCTTCACCTTAACTTTCCTGATGGTGCCATCTGGTAAATTCTGCCACGTTTCAATTCTAAGGAAGATCCCAAAGTGAGTGAGGCACAATATTTTAGGGTTTTGAAGTTCCTACTTACAAAAGAGACATCAAATTTCATTGTCCATTTCAGACAGTCCTATTTTATACCTTTTTAGATTGCGGGAGGAAAAATGACAAACTAGTTATTTCAAGATAAAATCAATTTCTAGGGCTGGAGAGATGGCTCAGCAGTTAAGAGCACTGACTGTTCTTCCAGAGGTCCTGAGTTCAATTCCCAGCAACCACATGATGGCTCAAACCATCTGTAATGGGATCTGATCCCCTCTTTTGGTGTGTCTGAAGACATCTACAGTGTACTCATATAAAAAAAAAA
>JADRCD010183662.1:0-66151 GCA_019843815.1 Montemys delectorum
CACCCACAGAAGGAGTGGCAGAGATTAAATATGGAGCAGAGACTGAAGGAAGGACAAGCATATAGCTATCTCCTAAGAGACTCTGACAATACCTGACTAATATAGATGTAGAGGCTCACAGCCATTCATTGAACTGAGTACACGGTCCCCAATGAAGGAGTTAGAGAAAGGTTCTATGGAGCTGAAGGGTTTGCAGCCCCTTAGGACGAACAACAATTACTAACTAATACCCTCAGAGTTTCCAGGGACCCAACCACCAATCAAGGACTATACAGGGTGGGATTGAGTGTACTGGCAGCAGGTATGTGGTGGAGGATTGCAAATTCGATCATCGATAGGAGTGAGGGACCTCGGCCTTGTGAGGGTTTTGTGCCCCAGTGTGGGGGAATGCCAGGGCCAATGGGTGGGAGAGGGTGGGGGGACAGGCATTGGGAGGGGGGAGGCAGAAGGGGTTTGTTCTTGTGTTTGTTTGTTTGTTTGTTTGTTTTGGAGGGGAAAATGGGAGAGGGAAAATGTACATGTGAATGAAGAAAATATCTAATTAAAAAAAATTTTTTGATTAAAAAAAAAAATTATAGAATAATTTTATCACTTTTGAAAATGGAGCAATGATCTCAGTGTGCACCTATTGAAGCGAATATACATAGAGAAGTTCAGTATGAAGAAATATGTACTATGTTTTTGAAACTGGGCATGGAAATAAAGTGATTAATAAACTACTAGTTATCTCTGAGAATACTGCAAGTACAGAAAACTGACAAACAAAATGATAGAATGTATGTGGAACAACGTGAATTTCTATTCACTGTTGGTGGAATTGCAAATGGTCACACCACCTTGAAGAATGATAAGGTGATATTACTACAAAGCATGTTCTTACTCTGTCAGCCTGCAAGCTCTGTACTCACTTAAAGGATTCAAAACCTTATTTCCATACAAAACCCAGCACGGTTTGGGTTTTGAAGGTTTGGGTTTTGGGGTTTCTTTGTTTGTTTTTTGTTTTTTGTTTTTGTTTTTTTAGTTTTAAAGCCTAGAAATAAGCATGACCCCTTTCTATAAGTGACTGGATAAACAACCTTGGCATACCTAGCCAGAGAATATGATTGTGCACAAAAAATGAAATGCGATATTTACATCTGAAAATCCATGAAGGAAGCATCGTTGCATGTTCCATACAGGAGCCTGTCTAAATACTTCATTACCTTATTATTCAAACTGTAGGATATTCAGAAAAATGCAAAACTATAAGGCACAAAAATCATTAATGTTTTCCTGTTTCTACAGGGGAAGAGCTATGCATGCACTTCACAGTTTCAGGGCAGGGGAACAGCTCAGCATGTTCCACAATGGAGAACACACCCCAATATACACCTTCTCAGAGGCACAGTCATCAATTATATGAATGCACAGCAATGTGCTGAGGAAGTCATGTTCTCTGAGTGACAACAGTAGTCATCCAGACCATGGCGAGTTCAAATATTGAAACAAATGCAATCCTATGGTGGAAGATGCTCAAAATGGGAGAGGCTGAGCATGCTTAGGAACACTGGGAACACATACAACTTCATTGATTCTCAAATTTCCATGCTTCCAAAAGGAATCTAAATGCTTTGCATCTTGACAGTCATCCCTAACTAAATGTTTGTAAAATCAAATTTAACTTGCTTTACTGTCTAGTTTTGTGTGTCAACTTGACACAGGCTGCAATTATCACAGAGAAGGGAGCTTCAGTTGGGGAAGTGCCTCCATGAGAGCCAGCTGGGGGGCATTTCCTCAATTAGTGATCAAGTGGGTAGGGCCCCTTGTGGGTGGTGCCATCTCTGGGCTAGAAGTCTTGAGTTCTATAAGAGATCAGGCTGAGCAAGCCAGGAGAAGCAAGCCAGTAAGAAACATCTCTCCATGGCCTCTGCATCAGCTCCTGCTTCCTGATCTGCTTGAGTTCCAGTCCTGACTTCCTCTGGTGATCAACAGCAGTGTGGAAGTGTAAGCTGAATAAACCCTTTCCTCCCCAACTTGCTTCATGGTCATGATGTTTGTGCAGGAATAGAAACCCTGACTAAGGCACTTGCCACTAATTTGAACTCATAACAACTGAACTTGAGTCTACAGAATGAGGAACACTGCAGGTCCTACATGGATCTTGGTAGTTTCACGTTCTAACTTTTTTCCATAAATGAGTCACTATATTCATTGTGCAAAATATTTAGACATTTTTTTCTGAGATGTAATGGAGAGTTCATGGAAGTCATAAAAAAGAATGAATTTCTTTGCCTGCTTGCCTTGTGTGACTGAGCAACTGCTAGATCCTGGGACTTACATTCACAGCTGCTGCTGACCTTTTTAAAAATTTGGACCACAGACTACAAGTCATCAATAATTTCCCTTACTATATAAAAACTACCCATAAGTTCTGTGACTCTAGAGAACCCTGAGTAATACAGATGTTGGTACCAGAAGTGCTCCCTAAGATAGCCTGACTGAAGAAGAGAAGACTAGGACCTGGTTTCCTGATGACTGAATGCTATGCAGGCCCCACCCAGAAATGGACAGCTTCAGCATTACTACCCCTTTCTGGGATAACCCTAAAAGATACAGGTGAAGGAAAATCTTCACAGTGGGCAGAACTTTGGGCACTACATATGGTACTACAGGTTGTTTGGAAGAAGAAATGACCAAATGTATGATTGTTCACTGATTTATGGGTTGTAGCCAATGAATTGGCTGGATAGTCAGGTACTTGGAAAGATCATGACTTGAAAATTGGTGAGAAAGATATTTGGGGAAGAAGTATGCAGATAGAGCTCTCCAAATGGGCAAAGGATGTGAAGATATTTGAGTCCCGAGTAAATGCTCACCAAAAGATGACTTCAGCAGGGAGGAGTTCAATAATCAAGTGGATAAGATGACCCATTCGGTGGACAGTCAGCCTCTCTCCCCAGTCATCCCTATCATTGCTCAATGGGCCAATTAACAAAGTAACCACAGTGGCTGAGTTGGAGGTTGTGCTTGGGCTCAACAAGACAGACTTCCACTCACCCAGGCTGACATAGCTACAGCTGCTGCTGAATGCCAGATCTCACAACAGCAGAGACCAACACTGAGTGACAGATATGGCACCATTCCTGGAGGTGACCAGCCAGCAACCTGGTAGCAGATTGACTACATTAGACCACTTCCTCCATCGAAAGGACAACATTTTGTTCTTACTGGAGTAGATACTTATTCTGGATATGGATTTGCCTTACCTTCATGTAATGATTCTGCCAAAACCATCATCCATGAACTTACAGAATGCCTTATCTATCATCATGGTATTCCACACAGTATTGTCTCTGACTAAGGAACCCATTTCACAGCCATGGAAGTGCAACAATGGGCCCACAATCATGGAATCCACTGGTCTTACCATGTTCCTCATCATCCTGAAGCAGCTAGTCTGATAGAAAGATGGAATGGCTTTTTGAAATTGCAGTTATAGCTCCAATTAGGTGGCAGCAGCATGGAGGGCTGGGGCAGAGTTCTCCAGAAAGCAGTATATGCTCTAAATCAGAGACTAATATATGGTACAGTATCTCCCATAGCCTGGATAAATGGGCCCTGGAATCAAAGGTGGAAAAAGGAATAGTTCCAGTCACCATCTTCTAGGAAAATTTTTGCTCCCTGCCCCCACAACCCTAGGTTCAGCTGGGGTACAAGTTTTGGTTCCAGAGGAGGAAGTGCTTCAATCAGAAGCCACAACAAACATTCTATTGAACTCTAAGCTCAAACTTCCCCTTGGTCATTTTGGGCTTCTAATGCCCTTAAACCAACAGGCTATGGAAAGGAATAACAGTGTTAGGAGGAGTGATAGATCCAGATTACCATGGGGAAATTGTATTGCCTCTCCACAAGGGAGGTAAGAAGGATTATGTCTGGAGTGCAGGAGATCCCTTAGGGGGTCTCTTAGTACTTCCATGTCCTGTAATTAAAGTCGATGGGAAATTACAACAGCCTAATTCAAGCAGAATGACAAAGGATGCAGACCTATTGGGAATGAAGTCATAGGTCAATCCTCCAGGAAAAGAGCCAAGACCTGCTGAGTTGCTTGCGGAGTATAGAGGAAATACAGAATGGGTAGTAGAAGAATGTAGTTATAAATGCACGCTAAGACCAGTTGCAGAAACAAGGATTATAAGGTAATATGAATGCTTCTGTTTTATGTTGAACACATTTGTCTTTCTTCCAATTTCTTTATCACCAATTGGTACTTAATTTGAGATACTAAAAGAATGTTTCCAAGGGACATTGCTCCATCATAAATTTACAAATGTATTTGCAATTGCACCAGGAATTGTTATATCAAGTTAGGGGTATTCATGATCTTGTTATTGCTTCATGTGGACATGAGATTTTATTTGTGTCAAGTTGAGAGGGGGTGGATTGTAGTGGATATTCTTGGTTGTCAACTTGACTATATCTGGAATGAACTATAATCCAGAATTGGAAGGCTCACCTGTGATCCTGATCCTGAAGCAGAGAGACATAGGTTTCTGACCTGGATCTTTGTATGGAATTCATGAGGCATAGAAGCTATGAATACCAGGAGACTAAAGCAAAGAAGTCTCTGAGTTCAGGTTCATCTGGAACAAAGCAAGTCCCAGATCCAGGCCTGATAGTACACACCTTTAATCTGGGCCACACCTTCTGCTGGAGACCTACACAAGGATGTTGGAAGAAGGAATAGTCTCTCCTCCTGCCTGCTTGCCTTGTGGAACTGAGCATCTGCTAGATCCTGGGACTTCCATTCACAGCTGCTGCTGACCATTATTGGGAAGTTGGACTACAGATTATAAGTCAACAACAAATTCCCTTACTATATAGAGACTATCCATAAATTCTGTGACTTTAGAGAACACTGACTAATACAGGGACTCTGTGTAAAAGAACAAAAAAAATTAAATCTACTTATAAAAACAGTTCACTTGGCTTAAAAATATAATGTATTTTAACATTGACCTCTGTGTACCTGGGACAGATTTCAGGTCTTACTACAAAAGCCTACATAAATAAATAAATAAATAAATAAATAAATAAATAAATAAATAAAACCTAGAAAAATCTCAAGAAAATGGATGATTCTCTAGACAGATACCATATACCAAACTTAAATCAAGAGCAGATAAGCAATCTAAATAGTTCCATAACCACTTAATAAATAGAAGCAGTCATTAAAAAAAAAAAACCCAATGGGGTGAGGGAAGCCCAGCACCAGAGGGTTTTATTATAGCATTCTACCAGATCTTCAATACCAATACTCCTTAAACAATTTCACAAAATAGAAGCAGAAGAAAAACTATTCAATTGATTCTTTGCAACCATAGTTACTCTGTTATTGAAACCACACAAAGACCCAACAAAGAAAGACAACATCAGACCATTTTTCCTCATGAATATTGATGTAAAAATACTCAATAAAATTCTCACACATTGAATCCAAGAAAAAAATCAAAACCATCAGTAAGACAATCAAGTGAGCCTCATCCCAGGGATACAGTGATGGTTCAATATACAAAAATCTATCAACATAAAACACTTTATAAACAAACTCAAGAAAAATATCACATGATCACCAGATTAGATGCTGAAAAAGTCTTTGACAAAAATCAACACCACTTCATGTTAAAAGTCTAGGAGAGATCAAGAATTCAAGGCCCATACATAAGCATAATAAAACCAGTATACAGTAAACCAATAGCCAATATCAAATTAAATTGAATGATACTTGAAGCAATTCCACTAAAATCAGGGACAAAACATGGCTGTCCACTCTCTCACAATCTATTCAATATTATACTTGAAGTTCTACCTAGAGCAATAAGACAACCAAAGAAGATCAAGGGGCTATAAACTGGCAGGGAAGAACTTAAATATCACTATTTACATGTGATATAATAGCATACATAAGAGACTACAAAAAAAGTGTACTAGAGAACTACTCCAGCTGACAAACAACTTCAGCAAAGTGACTGAATATTAACTCAAACAAATCAGTAACCTTCTTTATACAAATGATAAATGGGCTGAGAAAGAAAATAGAGAAACAACACCCTTCACAATATTCACAAATAATATAAAATATCTACCTGTAACTCTAACCAAACAAGGGAGAGGTCTCTATGACAAGAACTTCAAGTCTCAGAAGAAAGAAGTAGAAGACCTCAGAAAATGGAACAATCTCCCATGTTCATGGATTAGCAGGATCACCACAGTGTATAGCTGACAGTTCTTCATTTATTCCTCCAAATCCAGTCTTTTTTGTGAGTCACCTATCCGCCTCAACGGAATTCTGCCTCTGGAGCATTTCACATTTCCACACATCTAGAAAGCTTGGTGTCCAATGACTCAGGCACTAAGACCAATAGTTGATAAATGGAACCTCATGAAACTGAAAGCTTCTGTAAGGCAAAGGAAACTTTCAATAGACAAAACAGTAGCTTACAAGTTGGGAAAAAATATTCTCAAAGCCTATATGAGCAGAGGGATAATATCCAAAATATATAAAGAACTCAAGAAATTATACTGCAGGCTGGGTGGTGCTGGTGCACGCCTTTAATTCCAGCACGTGGGAGGCAGAGGCAGGCAGATTTCTGAGTTTGAGGCCAGCCTGATCTACAGTGTGAGTTCCAGGACAGCCAGGGCTATACAGAGAAACTCTGTCTCAAAAAACAAAAAAAAACAAACAAACAAAAAAAAAGAAGTTATACTGCAACAAACCAAATAACCCAATTTTAAAAAATGGAGTACAGAGGAAAACAGAAAGTTTTCAACAAAGGAATCTCAAATGCGTAAGAAGCACTTACAGAAATGTTTTAGCATCTTTCATCGTCAGGGAAATGCAATTCAAAATAACTCTTATACCAGTAAGGATGGGTAAAATCAATACTCAAGTGACTGAAGTGGAAATTTCTGGTTTCTTTAACACTTCAGTTGTGTAACATGATATTTTTCTGGATGCTGTCTTGTGAGAAATCATGTGAAGCTTTGGTGAAAGAGACACTTGAGAGAGCACATGTTTAGACAGAATATAAATAGAATCCCCAAAACAGTGAAGAAAAGCTAAAGCATTGCTATACCATGAAATATTTGGCTGCTCCTTACTGGTCTTCTCTAGTTTTCACGTGGTAGAGAGAACAGCAGCAAAGAACTTATCACAGGATTCTGGCTGAAGATACGGCAGCACCATTCTGTTTGTGCTGGATCATGCTGCTGGTACTGATTCTGATTGGACTGGACTGCTTATATCCTGACGACAAATGTAGAATCACCCTACTCATGTTTGTTGTTTCTTACTGGACTAAATTGCTGACATCCTGACAATGAAAACTGGAATTGCCCCAAAGAACAATTTTTAAGCAGGTTAACAAACCCTTTTCCTATTAATCTTCATTCTTTCCTACCTATGGTCGGTGGGATAGAAGAGAGGTTGAAGTGGTTAAGAACCATGAATAAAGTAGCTTTTGAAAAATCTAGCCCTACAGGTGACAGCAAATACTGACCAAGATTGAAGAAAGGGGAATGCTCTTCCATTTGCTGCTGGGATGGCAGACTTGTACAACCACTCTGGTAATCAATCTTGTGGTTTTTTAGTAAATTGGAAATTGTTCTACCTAAAGACCCAACTATAATGCTCCTGGGCATTTATCCAAAAGAAGCTCCATCATACTGCAAAGACATGTGCTCCTCAATGTTCATAGCAGCTTTATTCATAATTTCAAGAAACTAGGAACAACTCAGATATCTCTCAACAACAATAAAAAAAATGGATATAGAAAATGTGCTTCCTTTACTTAATGGAATACTATTCAGCTTTTTAAAAAAGGATATCCTGAACTTTGCAGTCAAGTGTATTGAACTAGAAATTATCCTGTATGAGGCAACCCAGACCCAAAAGGACATGCATGGTATGTCCTCAGTCATAAGAAGATATTATCCATAAAGTAGAGAATACCCATGATACACCCCAAAGACCCAAAAAAAGCTAAACAAGAAGGAAGGCCAAAGCAAAGATTTTTGAATCTCACTTAGAAGGGCTAACAAAATAGTCATAGGAGGCAGAGTGAGGGAACTAGGAGAGAGAAGGAAGGAGGGGGGGAGAATGGACGGGGGAAAGCATAATCAGGAATGGAGAGAGATAAGAGAGAGTCCCAGAGGACCAGGAGTATAAATGAAAATCTTCATAGGGTGGGGAAGGGTGGTAGGAACAATTTCAAGGAAGGCCCAGAAGCTGGGAGTAGTAGGAGTAGATGATCTGAGCTGAGATGCCTAAGAGTGGCAACATGACTTGAAAAGGCATCCTCTTGTTGCCATGCAAGACCTTCAGTGGAGAGATAAGGACACTAATCAACCCACAAAACTTATGTCCCAAAATTTGTTCTGTTGAATAGAAATGCAAGGACAAGAATGGAGCAGAGACTGTGGGAATGGCCAACCAATTACCAGCCCAACTTGAGACCCATCCCATGAGTAAGCACCAACCCTTGACACTATTAATGATACTCTCTTAGGCTAAGCAGACAGAAGCCAAGCAAAACTGTCCTCTGAGAGTCTCCACCAAGCAGTTGACTAAAATAGATGCAGAGATCCACAGCCAAACATCGAATGGAGTTTGGGGACTCTTACATAGACTTGAGGGAAAGATTGAAGGCCTTGAAGTAGATAGGAATCCTACAGGACGACCATCAGAGTCACCTAACCTGGACCTTTGAGAACTGTCAGATACTGATTCACCAACCAAAAAGCATACATAAGCTGGACCAAGGCCCCAGACAAATATGTCACAGACACCCAGTTCAGTCCCCTTGTAGGTCCCCCCAAAACTGGAATGGAGTCTTTCCCTAAAGCTGTAGCCTGACTGTGCTATCTGCTCTCCAATAGAGTTTCCTTGTCTAGCCTTGATGGAAGAGGATGTGACTAATCCTGAGAAGATTTGATGACAAGAGTGCAGGGATAACTAGAGGAGAACTCTCAGAGGAGAAGGGAATAGGGGAGGCACTCTGTGAGGTGGGAACAGGAAAAGAAGCAGCATTTGGGAAGTAAAATATAAAATAAAATGAAAAACTTGGTGTTTTGCTTTGTATACATTATCCACCCATCAGAGACAATTTTCTTTCTTGTTGTCTCAGATTATGACACCTTTGTCTTAGAGATTACATTATTTTTCTGTTTTTCCTTGACACTCAAACTAAATCCATCCCCTGAATTTAAGCATCTGAAAGGTATATTATAATTTTATGTACTGGGACCTTATAAACAATGCAATCTACAATGATTAATGTTACATTTTTCCTTCTGAAGTATTGCTCAAACATGGAGGGTATCTTTTATCACATACACCTTTTTTTCTAATTTTATGACTATCCAAGAGTGACAGTTTGAATGAGATGTCCTCCATGAACTCCCATGTTTGATTTGTGATTCCCTTAGTTGAAACAGGTTGGAAAGGATTAAGAGGTGTTCCTGTTTGGAGGAGTAGTATCATGGGGATAAACTTAGAGGTCTCAAAAGCCTGTGGCCATCCCCAGTGCTCTCTCTCCATCTTGCTTTTGGTTACAGCTGTGAGCTTTCATATTTCCTGCTGCCATGCTTTTGTTGGCCACTGTTAACTCTATTCATCTAAAATATTATACCCAATAAAAGGATTTCTTTTATAAGTTGCCTTGAATATGGTGTTTTGGCATAGCAATTGAAAAGTAATTAGGGCTGAAGGATTCCACATAAAATCGGAATCTGAATATGAGATACAACCTGGACATTCAGAAGTCAATACAGAAAAGTGAGCTACATGGCAACATTTGCTCACTTGCTGATGTAGCATATCCAAACCTAATTGATTTCTTGTCTGTACCTGTAAAAATATTTGTCATACAAAAAAGCAGAGTATTTGCAGAGTAAGAAAACATGGGGTGAATTGTTGGTTGCCTATATTGCGATTTATTGAGACCAAGAGCTGATACTGATATCTCCAACTTCTCTAGAACTTTCTAAGAACCCCAGGCCATCAGTGAAGTCAAAATTTTTCTGCCTCAGCTTTCCAATGAAGACATGGTAGAGAAGTACTATAGAGCCCAGCATTATGTTTTACATATACACATACAAATGAATAGTTTTTTATATACCCACATGTTCATCAAAGTATATATGGCCAAAAATATAACAAATTAAAAATATATACATCAAGATAAATATATGTTAACAATAACTAGGAAATTTAATCAGAATAGATCTCCATCAACTGATGTATGGATAATGAAAATGTGGTATATGCACTCTGTGGAATTATATTCAGATACAGAGAAAAATGAAATGAGGAAAGTTGAAAGAAAATGTCTTAAATTAGAAAATTTATACTTCATGACAAATATAATGTCATCTGTTCCCTCTGATGAGTGGATCCTAACTTTCAATGATCAGATTTGAATAATTAATCTGGATGGTATGAAAGTTGGACATTAGAAAAGTCTGATGACAGGGGGATTGAGAAGAGAAGAGACCCTAAGGAGGGAGAAGAGGAGATAGTAGTAGAATGTGTGAGATGTGAAATTAGGAAGTGAATATACAAGGGACCGAGAAGTTCATTAGAAAAAAGTCAGGCCACAGGACATTAAACGAAAGCCCTGGTATCATGTATAGGTATAATCTTTAGGAGGGAGGCTTCAAAGACACAAACATTATCAGCTGTTGATAGTTTTCTTATTTACCCACTGGAATTAGGTTATTAATCCCTATGGTCAAAGACACCATGTATTTTGGTTGCAGTATATATACAAATGGTGGTGGAATTCAGCTGAAAGTGTCCTCCTGGATGGCTAGCTTTCATAGTTCTGGAAGGTACTGTGCAAAGCTTTGATGGAGAAAAAAGTTTTGTAAGATCCGAGTAAACAGGGAAATCTCAGAAAAACCCCGGGAGGCCAGGAATTTCCTTAATAGATAAGCTCAGGAACTTTGGGAAGGTAGTAGAACTCTCCAGAAAGGGAACATTCTTCAGATCACAGGGTGAGAACTAACCTGAGGCTGGGGACACATTCCACAGAGTGGACCTTTGCCCACTTTCAGACAAGGGAAATTCTTGCCACCTCATTCCCTGAAGACCAATCAGTTTAAAAAGTCACACTGTTTTACCAATCAATAGTGTCTAATGGCTGCTGCCCTGAAAATTGTATAAAAGCTCAATGAACAAGCTAAGCTGTACAGGGTCGCCTCCTTTCCTTAGGGTCTGGGACGGCCTCAGTGCACTCAAATAAAAATCCTCATGCTCTTTGCATCGATCAAGCTCCATGTGATTCACTCAGGGGGTCTCTGGTAAGCTAAAGCTTGACAGGGTCTTACAGTTTCAAATGTCTGGCTCATCTACAGACTTCACAAGTTACCATGATGGCCACCTGCTTAGCATGATACTAACTCCTATAATAATACTTATAATAGGGCTAAGCTAGAACTTTGTGGTTAGTTATGTGGCCCAATCTGAGGGAGAGAACTAGTGTGTGCTATTTCAAAGTCAGTAAAGGGACCATGGCTGGGGAAGTCATATGTTATATGGGTAAGTTACAATTGCTCTGTCATTAAATATACATGGTGTCAAGTGGCCATCTACATAATTATATATATATCTATAGATAAGTGAGGATGTCAGATTTCATCAAGAAACTCTCTTTTGTAGTGGGTAGTACTTCATAATGAGGCTCATATTTCTTCAAAGTGCTAAGGGTAACTAGGGTGGCATAACAATTATCCACAGTGGGACATGTATACTGTTCCCTCAAGTCCCCAGAAACATCTTACATGAAGATGTCAGAAGAACATAGGGACAAGAAGATAACAAGAAGTTCTGTTAAACAGTAGATTTAGGATGCAGTCATTTTCCTCCTGAAATTACTACTGTGGTTCCCTGCACAAGGCCTGCACACAATGAGACACAAAACCATTTTAACATATGTGGAGGTTCATGAGTCCTTACTCTTGATTGACAAGATAGTAGGAGTTATAAGTAGGTAAATACTGGTAGGAAGGGTGTGCCATTTTCTTTAGCCTTATAGCCTTTGAAAAGATATTGTGCTCCAGTAAATGAGCTCCAACTCATGTTCATGGAAGCAAAATAAATAAACTCACAAAATCAAGATTTAAAAAGCATTAGAGTTGGAAAGATTTGTTGAAAATAAAATTTCAATGGGAGAGGGAAGAGGATAATTGGGAGTGGCAATATATACATATATATGTATATACATATACATATATATACTAATATATATACTAGTATACATATATTTGTAGTAGTAATTTGCCAAAGAATAAAATATATAAAAAATAAAATAAAATGCCTGATGATGGTGACTCACACCTTTGAAACCAGCAATTAGGAGACAGAAGAAGATGAGTTCTTAACCAAAAGTTTTTGAGTTTGAAACCAGCTTGGCCTGAAGAACAATTTCCAGGACAGCCTTGGCTAAATCGAGAAAGCCTGTTTTTAGATAGATCAATAAATAGATGATAAATAGAAAAGGAGATAGGTAGGTAGGTAGATAGATAGATAGATAGATAGATAGATAGATAGGTAGAAAAGAAAAGCAATCAATAGAATAGCTAGTATATAAGATTCCATTAAATGAATACATACTTATATTATGGGCTTTCTAGAAAGAAGAAAGATGAACATACATAAAACATACTTAATGCAGTTATATCTAAATATCTATACACTGGAAGTCAAAGACTCTTAAATAAATTAAATGCTAAACACCTGTCTGAAAAATGAACTGCCAGAAAGAAAATCACAAGGCATGAGAAGAGAGAGACAGAGACAGAGACACAGAGATACAGAAAAACAAAGGGCAAAGTTACATTTCAATGACTCAAACTGGACAATAAATTCTTTTTAAAAAAGCTAACAATGCATAACTGATTGGATTACATATCCAAAATTCTAATAAGAAATAACTGTAAAATTTTTCTTTAACAACAATGACAACAGCAAAACAGTTGCCAAACCAGTAGGAGGACTAGAAGTCTCAATTAACCTGGACCTCCAAGATTTATCAGAAACCGGACCAACAACCAGGCAGCATACACCAGCTGATATAGAGACCTCAACACATATACCACAGATGACAACCCAGTCCAGTTTCAATCAGAGAAAATACACCAAACCCTCAAGAGACTGAAGGCTCCAGGAAGTGAAGAGATCATAGTGGGTGGGGGGTGTAAAGGAGTAGTGACATCCTCCTGAAGACAAGGAGGGGAGGAGGTATGGGATGGATGTAGAACATTCAGAAGGTGGACTGGCAGGGGGGATAAAATCTGGAGTGTAAAAAAAAAAAGAGATTAAATAACATTTTTAAAAAAACACTCAAACAGAGGTAATTTAACCTGAAAATAAGTTTTATTAAATATACTAAAATACAAAAAAAGAAAAATAAACAAATGTTATCATTATATAGAAATGCCAAATCACAAACAAAAGGAGACATAGGAATAAAAATATTCAAAACAGTATTAGTCAGGTATTGTCAGAGCCTCTCAGGAGATAGCTATATGCTTGTCCTTCCTTCAGTCTCTGCTCCATAGTTAATCTCTGCCACTCCTTCTGTGGGTATTTGGTTCCCCTTTTTAAGAAGGAATGAAATGTCCACCTTTTGGTCTTCCTTCTTCTTAAGTTTCTTGTGGTTTGTGGGTTGTTCTTCCTGTATTCCAAACTTCTGGGCTAATAACCACTTATCAGAGAATGCATACCATGTGTGTTCTTTTGTGATTGGGTTACCTCACTCAGGATGATACTCTCCAGATCCATCCATTTCCCTAAGAATTTCATAAATTCATTGTTTTTAATAGCCGAGTAGCACTCCATTGTGTAGATGTACCACAGTTTCTGTATCCATTCCTCTGTTGAGGGACATCTGGGTTGTTTCCAGTTTCTGGCTATTATAAATAAGGCTGCTATGAACATGGTGGAGCATGTGTCCTTATTACATGTTGGAGCATCTTCTGGGTATATGCCCAGGAGTGGTATAGCTGGGTCCTCTGGTAGAACTATGTCCAATTTCCGGAGGAACCGCCACACTGATTTCCAGAGTGGTTGTACCAGTTTGCAATCCCACCAGCAGTGAAGTAATGTTCCTCTTTCTCCACAACCTCTCCAGCATCTGCTGTCACCTGAGAGGCTCACAGTCATTCATTGAACTGAGTACACGGTCCCCAATGAAGGAGTTAGAGAAAGGTTCTATGGAGCTGAAGGGTTTGCAGCCCCTTAGGACGAACAACAATTACTAACTAGTACCCTCAGAGCTCCCAGGGACCCAACCACCAATCAAGGACTATACATGGTGAGACTGAATGTTCTGGCAGCATGTGTATAGTAGAGGATTGCAAATTCAACCATCAATAGGAGGAAAGGACCTCGGCCTTGTGAAGGTTTTGTGCCCCAGTGTAGGGGAATGCTAGGGCCAATAAGTGGGAGAGGGTGGGGTGGCAGGCACGGGGAGGGGGGAAGGCAAAAGGGGTTTGTTCTTGTTGTTTTTGTTTGTTTGTTTGTTTGTTTTTTGAAGGGTATCCTGGGAAAGGAAAAATTTACATGTAAATAAAGAAAATATCTAATAAAAAAAAAGAACAAAAAAAATATTCAAAACTACCAGGAAATATTACCATGATTATGTTCTTGCCCTCTGATTACTGTACACATAATTGGAATAAAATATGCAGTCAATATAGTTTGAACAGGATGCAAAAAAGGGGAACCATCTGTTTGTCATAAAAGAAACATATGTTGAATAAAGACATAGTCTGAAAGTTTTGTGTAAAGTCACATATAGAAAAAATGGAAATAGGACATGGAATTTTTATATAAATAAAATAGAATTTAGAGTCAAGAGCACAAAATGTGGCAAATAAAGTAATTATATAATGAAGGAAATAGTTTAACAAAGGAGGGTGTCTCAAGTTCCTGTCTCTTTTACTCAAAACTGTTGAATATAAGGCATGTAAGATCAGAATGCGTTTTCACTCAGCTTCACCCCTGTTGGGGCGTAAAGGCCAGTGGCATCTCAGTCTCCATCTTGTCCCTGGGCTATCATCTATTAATTAACATTCTTTTGTCTCTTCCACTATCTTCCTTCTGTTCCTGTGGCTCAGGGACATTTTACCATAGGGGGCTTTCAGGACTTTTACAATGAGGACATTCCTTTCCAGACATTTTATAGTGGGGACATTCCATTCCATTAATGTGTAATCAAGCGATAATACTGGTTTGGCCCATGCACCTTTGCAAATACCTTTGTGGTTTGAAGCCTTATAAGCCCTTTGTTTCCCTGGAGTAAACTGAGACTTGAACAGAATTTTTTGTTATGTTTCCTTCCTTTGCTTCTCCTGATCCCAATTTGCCATTGTTGCTCCTTTCCCTTGAGAACTGTGTTGTTTAAGTCCTGCAGGCCAGAGCATACTCCCATCCTTGCTGGTTGCTGAGAGGGCACCCATTCATTATTCTCCTGAGGCACGTGTGATGTCATTGCTATTGCACTTGATGAGGCCAGAAAAGCATGACACTTGAAGTGTAGACAATGAGTTCATGCTCCAGTGCCCTCAGATGCAACCAATAACTCCAGTTTCTTAGCAATTCTCTCTCAAAAAGCACTAACTTATTTGACAGCTAGACCACCTCACGGAAGGATAATTTTGCTAGCCTCGGGATCACTCTGGGAGGAACATGAGTATGTTATATGCTGCAACATATTCAGCCTCCCAAATCTTCAGGCTCCACTCTGCTAGTCTTGAGTGTGAAATTTATACCTGACCCACTGTGTCCTTCCTCAAGCCTTGAACAGGCTAAATCAGACCTTGTTTTGACACAGTAGCCTAGCCCACCTAGGGTGGAGTCTTCTGACTTAGGTGAAGTCTATTGGCCTGCCATATCTACAGCTTCCTGCAAGAAGCCACTACCTGCTGAGCAGCTGAACTTGTTTTGCTGATGAGATCCTGGCAAAGTGGAGGATGGGTTTCCCTCCTTTAAATTCAGACTTAAGAATTAAACATTGGGTCTTGATCAGAAACTTGGTCTTGGTCTTGTTCCTCTCTCGTCCATCCTTCCCATCCATCCCCAGCTCTCCTTCCAGGTACCCAGTTCTCCCTGGCCATTGGCGGCTGCAACCAACTGCCACTGAACGTGTCTGGGACCTCTGCAAAGTAGTTGGAAACCTTATAGATCAGGAGTTATAGAGTCTAGCTTGGCTTCTGCAGATACCAATGCAAATAGGTGTATACATTATTATGTATGAGGCTCTGATTAGACCTGCAAAAAATAAAGGCTTGACCTTCAAGGCAGACAGCAGGGACAATGAGTTTCAGTCTTAACAGTATTATCACCAGTGAAAGCTGAAATTATGAGAGCAAAATGCAAATTTATGGACAAACTTCATGACAAACTTTGCAGTTGCTTTCTAGATGAGAGGTTTCCTTTTACATAAAATTCTTTAGACACTAAAATTTTCCTTTTAATGAGACAAGTGAAAGGAATAGGCTAAGGATCTTGTAAGCATAAATTGATTCTGTTACATCCATATCATATTCTTCATTATAGTACAAGTTATCTCTCATCTGGAGCATCCTGGAGCAATGGGACCCAGGGCTCATCCTCCCTCTGGATGATTCTTAGTCTTCATTTCCCTTTATTCTCACAGGAATCAAGAAAAAAACAACAGCAGAAGCAGAACAGGCAACTTCATTTTGAGGAAGCAGCCTAAGGAGACTTGCCAATCTATGCAAGATAACAACTGAGCTTTTATCTTGAACTAACAGGGGTGAGTCTCCCTGAGGGAGGAATAGGCAAAGGCCTAAGTTGATGATACAGCAGATATAGGATCAGAGTCATACAGTCTTCTCATGATCCCAAATTCACAGAAAATATCTCCTATGTTAGAGAGGACAAAAGTAAAACAATGTGTCCTGTTTGGTGGGAAAAGAACATACTAAAAACTGTCAATCTGGACAAAAACAGACACTTAATAAGTGCTATATCACAGAAACACAGAAAGGAGGGAAAATGAAGACATATGTGTGAAATTGTTCTCTTCAAGTTAACCATGTATGGTTTTGTTCCTCTCTTCAAAAATTTTACAGAAAAATAGCTGTCTTTTTCTGAATGTTACATGTAGTAGTTAAGAGCTTTAACCCCTGTGGTCCATGAATTTGTCTCCATGGGAGCGCAAAAGTAATTTTGCTGCCAAATCTGCCTTGTCTACAAGAAAAACATGGACGAAGATGGAACAGAGGCTAAAGAAAGGGTCAACCAATAACTTGCCAACATGAGATCCATTCCATGGGCAAAGATCAATTGCTGTTTCTGTTATTCCATTACTCTTGCAGACAGGAGCCTAACATAACTGTCCTCTAAGAGATCCCACCTAGCAGTTGACTGAAACAGATACAGAAAATCACAGCTTAATATTGGACAGAGCTTGGGAACTCTTATGGAAAAGTTAGGGGAATGATGGAAGGGTCACCAAAGGGGATTTGAACTCCACGGGAAGTACTAACAGAGTCAACGAACCTGGACGCTTGGGGGCTTTCAAAGACTAAGTTATCAACCAAAGAGCATACACGGACTAAACCAAGGGTCTGGGCAGTATGTAGGAAATGTACACCACAGTCTTCATCTTTGTCGTCATGTGACTCTCCCAAATCTGGAACAGATGCTATCCCTAAAGCTGTTGCCTGTAAAAGAAATGTGTTCTCCTAACTGGGCTGCCATGTCTGGCCTCAGTAGGGGATCATGTGCTGAACCCTGCAGAAACTTGATGCACCAGGGTGGTATATGCCTAACTCATGTTGGGGCAAGCAAAAAAAAAAAATTAAGTAAAAAATTGAGTAAAATGAAAAGCATACAGTTGAAAGGGGATGTTAAAAGTAAGAGTTTCAGTATTAAGGGGAAGAAGAGAATTGGGGTTGTAAAGAAAATATAAAATAATTATTATTTATGTTTTTAAAGTCCTAGAGTATATCATAAATGGAAACAAAACAGAATGTACATACTATGGGATTAAACTGAATGAGTACAAATTTATATTGTATGTTTCCTAGAAAGAGGAAGAAAATGTCAGTAAGAAGATATTTTCACATTTATTTGTTTATTATATGTTTGTATGTATGTATATTTAGGTATGTTCATTCCAATGCACACACATGAAAGACAGAATACAAATGATGGGAGTCAGTCCTCCATGAGTTCACTTCTATGGGAGTCATTACCTCTTCATCATAAATCTTTAAGAAGAAAGCATAGTCAGAAAAATACCTTACTGTCATATGCTGTCTATAAAGATCAGTCAAATATAATAGTCAGTGGAGAAATATAGGGCATTTATGCCTCAGATTATACAAAAGACCAAAATGCCTATTATTGCCATTTGTATCTACAACAATAGCACACACACAAAAAATGTAGTAAGATATAAGCAATGAAATTCATGAAATAAAATGTTTGCTAGTACTACTAGTATACAATTCATAAATCAAGGAAACTCAACATAGATACTTGAAAGTAATTACAACAAAATCTCTACATACACTGAAGATAAATGTATAGCCTCTGTATATTAAAAAGCATACAAGTGCATATAAAATATATCTGTGTTCATACTGTGAACAGCTTCTTAAAAAATGAATGTATGTATTCTTTGCATGTCCCTAAAATATTATGTACATGTCTAGTATAATCAAAGGACAGAAGATGGTGATAGATCCACTGAAAATGAAATTAAAGGTACATCAGGGTGGTTAAGATCTTTTTGAGATGTTGAGTTCAATTCCCAACACCCATATGATGACTGACAACGATCTGTAAAGGAATCAGATTCCCTTTTCTGGGGTGTATGTGAGAGGTATTTGTGTGTGTGTGTGTGTGTGTGTGTGTGTGTGTGTGTTCCTTTTAATATAAACAAGTGTTCTTAACCATTGGGCTTTCTCTCCAATCCCAAAAATGAGACTTAAATGTTTATCATCTACAGTTCACTAATAAACTCAATGTAATGCAAATAATATTCCTGAAAGAGTTTCAAAAGTAGGTAAACTCAGTCAAGAATTTATGTAGATAGACAAAGGACAGTCTAACTAGGAAAACTGGAATCCAGAAAGGTGACACTATTCTGATTTTATTCTTCTCTGTTGTATCAAATTAGAGAGATTTAGACTGTTGAGAACTCCTGCATCAGAGAGGCATTGTGGGTATGTGTTTTGTGTCATACATGTGTCAGTAGGAGGCAGTGAAGAGAGTGGCTATGTCTATGCTCAGCTTACTGTCCTGACTATGAACATCTGAATGATTAATACCCTAATATTCCCAGAAAGAAATAAGCCTAAGACAGCCTCACTAACATGAGGCAAGAGCAGACAACTGCCCAGAAAGGGGATCCAGACACTAGAATAAACCTTCCTATAACCAAGGACATGGGCATAAGTGAGTCTGAGACAGACAGTACTTTCAGGGGGACAATAAAGTGGACAAGGTGAGGAATGAGCACAAGGTGATCACCAGACCAGCACCATGAGGCCCAGACAGGGAGCTGGCCTAATAAAACCACTAGTCTGAGACAATAATGCATGAGCAGTGCATAGCATACCTACAACCACACATATGACATGAGCCCAAACTCTCAGGGAGTCCTGTAAAATCTAAAAAATATTTAGAGTGGGTGATTCATGAAGAAAATCAGATGGGCCAGCCAAGTCTCTCACTTCTGCTTCCATGGGGTTTATGTTATGACTTGTATCACTGTGGGAGGATCCTCATAAGACTGTAGACAGTAATAGATTCCTGTGTCTTCATCATTCAGGCTGCTGATGGTGAGAGAATAATCTGACCCAGACCCACGGCCACTGAACCTTGACGGGACCCCATCTGCCCGGTTGGTTGCACCATAGATCAGGGTCTTAGGAGATTTCCCTGGGTTCTGCTGGTACCAGCTTAAATAACTGCCAATGCTCTGACTTGCCCGGCAACTGAGACTGATTGTCTCTCCCAGAGAGGCAGAGATGGAGGATGGAGACTGGGTCACCTGGATGTCACATCTGGCTCCTAGGAGTGAAGACATGATGAATATCCACATAGGTAAACATGATAAAACAGGACATCTCCAAATTGCCAGTCAATACTAATCACCTCATAACAGTGAAATTCCCATTTTAGTTCATTTTACCTGGAAACCAGAGCAACAAGAACCCAAGAAACAGAGCAGGTGTCCTTATGTCCATGATGAGTCCTGACTGCAATGACAATGGCACAGTATAGGTGTGACTGGTTTATGAAGAAGTCTCCAAGGCTGTGAAGTGAGGGCATGCAAATCATTAGGAACTGATTAGCACTGTGACAGGTGCATGTCTTGCCCATCTCAGCACTTAGCACAAGCCCAGTGTCCCCAGACGCCTGAGTCAAACCACTTGTATGTCTCCAGAGAAATTCTTTTCAAAGATTTAAAATTATAGATGATCTCTCTAATGTATATAGTCTATTTTGAACAGCAGATTTCAAAGACATACTAGGGTAACAGAGGAACATCTTGCTGTCAGGGGATATACAACATTGAGGAAGCTATCAGATCTTTAAATTACTCAAATAATTCCGGTTGGTTAAAACATTACTAAGCATTGCCCTTGTGAATTGTTTGGGGTATACATTTCTTGAAATTAAAAGGACAATTTATCATAACCATTTTACTGAATTAAAACCTAAGATTTTACAGCATTAACTTTGCTAACTACAGATAAAGAGAGGAAACACACAGCACGTGTACATACAACACCTTGATCTGCGCAACCTGTGTCACTTGAAGTTCTGACTCCATGTGAAGATGGAGGTACTTTTATACTTAAGACTAAATGGGTACAACTTTTGCTCAGTTTGGAATGCTCCGTATTGCTTTCTTTTCTACCATTTCCTACTATTTCCCATATTTTCTCAGCATAAAGGATGGACTAGTGATTCTATAATTGAGTACTATAACAGAAAACACTGCTATTTTCACACTTTGTTCTTGAACAATAAATGGAGGTTTTATCCCCCTTCAGGCAGCAGCCTCACCATCTGCATGTCAGTCCTACTCTCCAAACAACCATTGATGCAGAAATGTTTGTGCATCTTTATAACACAAATATTGAATATCACAGATCACAGGTCTATGACCATCCAACCTTATTTATTATCACAAGACATCTGATATGTCTTTGATACTTTGTCCTAAAGCCAGGGAATTCTTGGAGTATTTCAGAAACTAACTATGGAAGGTCCTATAATGTTGCAACATGAGTCTGAATAAGCTGATTTTCCAAGGGCCTGCGCTTGAGTGATGTGTGAAAACAAACAAGGCAGATTCTTCAATATACACAGCATCAACCCCATTAGGAGTACAACACAGCAGTTTTTGAACGAATTATTAATAATGCTACCTTCTCTGTCTGTCCTGTGCTTTCTTTCTGCTGTTATCTGACATCTATGTCATAGTCTCTATGTCTCTTTGATTTTTGAGGCTTGGAAGACATTTCTACATTCTCACACGAAAGCTCCAGGATCTGATGAAGATTCGCTCAGGACATTTTTAGTGGATGTTAATAGGAGAAGGACAATCACTCTCAACTTAAAATAAGTGAATCATTAGTTTGCAGGGTATTTGGGATCTGAATACTTACCAAACATCCATTAATGATATGTTCAAATATGAAGGGAATACCAGAAACACTCAACGTTCCATTATCAATAAGCCTTAGATTGCATTAAGCAGTAAATGATTTTGTTTTGAATTATACCTTCCTTTGAAAGTGTGCATTGATGGCATTACAGTACTATTGCTGCCCTCTAAACATTCAACAACTACTTAAGATTCTTTAACTCACACATATTGAAAAAATATGTACATGTTGAAATTTGTGTCTCTTCCTACTCTATTTATTAATAAATTGGACATCTGATTTTTTTCTTAGACTACAAAAAAGGGCATGCTTTAAGTTGATGATACAAGCTAATAGTTCTGGAGTAATGAATCTCAATGAAACTTACCATAAATATCCAAGTCTAGGCTCTAGAAGTTTTAAATTGAAATTGACATGTCAAAAGGACCTATCAGATGTAATTAAGTTACAAGTTTGAAGTGGCATAAAAATTTTGAAATATATGGGTGGATCAATATAATCACATGTGCTTTTCTACTGGGGAAAGGAGTTGAGCTATACAGAGTGGTTGTTACAATGGAAAAGGCAACTGTGGGGGATAGTGCCCACTGCTCAGGTAAAGGTGATCGTTTCTTGGAAGATTAAGTATTAGCATTAGACTTTGATACCTGGAGGAAATAAACCCATTCTTATCTCCTAGTACAAAGCTCGAGTCCAAGTGGATCAAGGACCTCCACATAAAACCAGATACATTGAAATTTATACAGGAGAAAGTGGGAAAGAGCATTCAACACATGGGCATGGGGAAATTTTTCCCGAACAGAACATCAATGGCTTTTGCTCTAAGAAGCACCTAAAGAAATGTTCAACATCCTCAGTCATCAGGGAAATGAAAATCAAAATGACACCGAGATTCTACCTTTCATCAGTCAGAATGGCTAAAATAAAATAAAAACTCAAGTGACAGCAGATGCTGGCGAGGATGTGGAAAGAGGAACACTTCTCCATTGGTTGGATTGCAGGCTGTTACAATCACTCTGGAAATCAGTTTAGCAGTTCCTCAGGAAATTGGACATAGTACTACCAGAGGAACCAGCTATACCACTCCTGGGCATATATCCAGAAGATGCTCCAACATGTAATAAGGACACATGCACAACTATGTTCATAGTAGCCTTATTTATAATTGCCAGAAGCTGAAAAGAATGCAGATGTCCTTCAACAGAGGAATAGATACAGAAAATGTGGTACATTTACACAATCAAGTACTACTTAGCTATTAAAAAATGATGAATTCAGCCAGGTGATGGTGGTACACACACCTTTAATCCCAGCATTTGGGAAGCAGAGGCAGGTGGATTTCTGAGTTGAAGGCCAGCCTGGTCTACAGAGTGAGTTCAAGGACTGCCATGGCTATACAGAGAAACCTTGTCTCAAAAAACAAAAAACAAAAAACAAAACAAAACAAAAACAAAAAAACAATGAATTCATGAAATTCTTATGCAAATGGATGGAACTAGAAAATATCATCCTGAGTGAGTTAAATCAATCACAAAAGAACATACATTATATGCACTCACTGATTAGTGGACATTAGCCCAAAATTTCCAAATAATGAAGATACAATTCACAGACCACATGAAACTCAAGAGGAAAGAAGACCCAAGTGTAGAGGCTTTGGTCCTTCTTAGAAGGAAAACAAATATTCACAGGAGCAAATATGGAGATAAATTGTACAGAAGAGACTGAAGAAAAGGCCTTCTAGAGACTGTCCCACCTGGAAATTCATACAATATACAATTCATACAGTTACCAAATCCAGACACTATTGTGGATGCCAAGAACTGCATGCTGACAGGAGCCTGATATGGCTGTCTCCTCAGAGGCCCTGCCAGAATCTTACAAATACAGAAGTAGATGCTAGTAAGACAACCATTAGACTGAGCTTGGAGTTCCCAATAGAAGAGTTAGAGAAAGGAATGGAGAAGTTGTAAGGGTTTACAGCCCCATAGAAAGAACAACAATATCAACCAACCAGATCCCCCAGAGATCCCTGGGACTAAGCCCTCAACAAAGGAGTACACATGGCTCCAGCTGCATATATAGCAGAAGATTGCTTTGCCAGCCATCAATGGGAGAAGAAGTCAATGGTCTTATGAAGGCTTGATAGATGCCCCAGTGTAGGGGAATCAAGGGCAAGGAGGTGGGAATGGGTGCTTGAGTGGAGGAACACCCTCATAGAAGCAGGGGGAGGGAAGATGAGGTGGGGGTTTCAAAGAAGGGGGTAATCCACTTCTGAGTAGGACTGAAGCATCCACAATTTGGTCTTTCTTCCTTCTTGAACTTCATATGATCTATGAGTTGTATCATGGGTATTCCAAGCTTTTTCCTAATATTCATGTGTGTTCTTCTGTGACTGGACTACCTCATTCAGGATGATATTTTCTAGTTCCATCTATTTGCCTGCAAATTTCATGACGTCATTGTTTTTAATAGCTGAGTAGTGTTACATTGTGTAAATGTACCACATTTTCTGTATCCATTCCTCTGTTGAGGGACATCTGGGTTGTTACAGTTTCAGGTTATTATAAATAAGGCTGCTGTGAACACAGTGGTGCACGTGCCCTTGTTGTATGTTGAACATATTTGAATATATACCCAGGAGTGGTATAGCTGGGTCCTCTGGTAGTTATGTCCAATTTTCTGATAAACCGCCAGACTGATTTCCAGTGTGGTTGTGTCTTCCTGTAATCCCACCAGCAATGGAGGAGTGTTTATCTTTCTCCATATCCTCTTCAGCATCTGCTATCACTTGAGTGTTTTATCATAGCCCTTCTGAGTGGTGTAAGGGGGAAATCTCAGGGTCATTTTGATTTGCATTTCAGTGATGACTGAGGATGTTGAACATTTCTTTAGGTGCTTCTTGTACATTTGAGATTCCTCAGTTGAGAATTCTTTGTTTATCTCTGTACCGCACTTTTAATATAGTTATTTTGTTCTCTGGAATCTAAGCTCTTGAGTTCTTTGTATATATTGAATACTAGCCCTCTATCAGATGTAGGATTAGTTAATCTCTTTTCCCAATCTGTAGGTTGCAGATTTGTCTTGATGGCAGTGTCCATTGCCTTACAAAAGCTTTTCAATTTTAAGAAATTCCAGCCAGGCGATGGTGGCACATGCCTTTAATCTCAGTACTTGGAAGGAAGAGGCAGGTGGATTTCTGAGTTGGAGGTCAGTCTGGTCTACAAAGTGAGTTCCAGGACAGCCAGGGCTATACAGAGAAACACTGTCTGAAAAAAAAGGAAAAAAGAAAAAAAAGAAATTCCATTTGTCTATTTTTAGAGCCTGGGCCATTGGTGTTCAGTTCAGGAAAAAATTTTCCCTGTACCAATGTGTTTGAGGCTCTTTCTCAATTTCTATTCTAATACATGCTGTGAATCTGTCTTGATGTGTAGGTCTTTGATCCACTTGGACTTGAGCTTTTTACAGGGAGATAAGAATGGTTTGATTTGCATTCTTTCACATGCTGACCACCACCTAAGTCAACACCATTTGTTGAATATGCTATCTTTTTTCCACTGGGTGGTTTTAGTTTCTTTGTCAAAGATCAAGTGACCATAGGTGTGTGAGTTCATTTTGGTATCTTCAATTCTATTCTGTCTTAGTCAGGGTTTCTATTCCTATACAAACATCATGACCAAGAAGCAAGTTGGAGAGGAAAGGATTTATTGAGCTTACACTTCCACACTGCTGTTGATCACCAGAGGAAGTCAGGACTGGAACTCAAGCAGATCAGGAAGCAGGAGCTGACACAGAGGCCATGGAGAGATGTTCCTTACTGGCTTGCTTCCCCTGGCTTGCTCAGCCTGCTCTCTTATAGAACCCAAGATTTCCAGCCCAGGGATGGCACCACCCACAAGGGGCCCTACCCCCTTGATCACTAATTGAGAAAATACCCCACAGCTGGATCTCATGGAGGCACTTCCCCAACTGAAGCTCCCTTCTCTGTGATAACTCCAGCCTGTGTCAAGTTGACACACAAAACCAGCCAGTACATATTCCATTGATCTGTCTGTCTGTGTCTGTACCAATACCATGTTGTTTTTATCACTCTTGCTTTGTAGTAGAACTTGATGTCAGGGAAGGTGATTCCTCTAAAAGTTCTCTTATTGTTGAGAATAGTTTTGCTATTCTGGATTTTTTTTGTTGCTGTTCTTGTTCCAAATGAATTGCAGAATTGCTCTTTCTATCTCTCTGAAGTATTGAATTGGAATTTTGATGGTGATTGCATTGAATCTATAGATTGCTTTTGTTAAGATGGCCAATTTTACAATGTTATTCCTGCTGATACATGAGCATGGTAATCTTTCTATCTTCTCAGGTCTTATTCAATTTCTTTCTTCAGAGACTTTAAGTTCTTATCATATAGATCTTTCATTTGCTTTCTTAGAGTCATATCAAGGTATTTTAAACTCTTTGTGACTATTGTGATAGGTGTCATTTGCCTAATTTCTTTCTCAGCTCATTTATCTTTTGAATCGAGGAAGGCTACATATTTGTTTGAGTTAATTTTATATCCTGCCATTTTGCTGAAGTTGTTTTTCAGCTGAAAGAGTTCTCTGGCAGAATTTTAGGGACACATTATTATATCATCTGCAAATATCGATAATTTGACTTCTTGCTTTCCAATTTGTATCCTTTTGACCTCCTATTGTTGTCTAATTGTTGTGGCTAAAACTTCAAGTACTATATTGGATAGAGAGTGGACAGCCTTGTCTAATCCCTGAATTTAGTGTGATTGCTTCAAATTTCTCTACATTTAGTTTGATGTTGGCTACTGGTTTACTGTATATTATTTCTACTATGTTTAGGTAGGGGCTTTGAATTCCTGATCTTTCCAAGACCTTTGAAATGAAGAGATGATCAATTATGTCAAATACTTTTCAGAATCTAATGAGATGAACATGTCTTTTTTTTCTTTCAGCTTGTTTATATAGTAGATTACATTGATTGATTTCCCTATACTGAATCAACCCTGCATTTGGGGGATGAAGCCTACTTGATCATGGTGAATGATCATTTTGATGTGCTCTTGGATTCTCTTTGCAAGAATTTTATTGAGCATTTTTGCATCAATATTTGTAAAGGAAATTGATCTGAAGTCTTCTTTCTTTGTTGGGTTTTTGTTTGATTTTGGTAGCAGCATAACTGTGACTTCATAGAATGAATAGAGTAGTGTTCCTTCTGTTTCTATTTTGTGGAATTGTTTGGAGAGTATTTGTATTAGGTATTCTTTGAAGATTTGATAGAATTCTGCACTAAATCCATCTAGTCTTAGCCTTTTTTTTTTTATTTAAAGGTTTTAATGACTTCTATTTCATTAAGTGTTATGGGACTGTTTAGATTGTTTATCTGTTCCTGATTTAACTTTGGTATCTGGTAACTATCTAGAAAATCAACCACTTCATCCAGATTTTCCTGATTTGCTGTGTATAGGCTTTTGTAGTTGGATCTGATCATTTTTTTCATTTCTTCAGTTTCTGTTGTTATATCTCAATTTTCATTTCTTATTTTCTTTTTTGAGTACTGTCTCTGTGTCCTCTGGTTAGTATGGTTAAGGGTTTATGTATCTTGTTGATTTTTTCATAGAACCAGCTTCTGGTTTTGTTGATTCTTTGTATAGTTTCCTTTGTTTCTACTTGGTTAATTTCAGCCCTGAGTTTGGTTATTTCCTGCCCTCTACTGCTCTTGAGTGTATTTGGTTCTTTTTGTTCTAGAGCTTTCAGATGTGGTGTTAGTCTGCTAGTGAATGCTCTCTCCAGTTTCTTTATGGAGACACTCAGAGCTATGAGTTTTTCTCTTAGCACTACTTTTGTTGTGTCCCATAAGTTTGAGAATGTTGTGCCTTCATTTTCATTAAAATCTAAAAAGTCTTTTACTCCTTTCTTTATTTCTTCCCTGACCAAATTATCCTTGAGTAGAGAGTTGTACAATTTCCATGTATATATGGGCTTTCTGTTGTTTTTGTTGTTATTGAGGACCAGCCTTACTCTATGGTGATCTGATAGGATGCATGAGATTGTTTCAATTTTCTTGTATCAGTTGGGGCTTGTGTTGTGATCCATTATATGGTCAGTTTTGGAGAAAGTAGCATGAGGTTCTGAGAAAAAGGTATATTCTTCTGTTTTAGTGTGAAATGTTCTGTGAATATCAGTTAAATCCATTGTTTGATAACTTCTATTAGTTTCACAGTGTCTCTGTTTAGTTTCTCTTTCCATTGGTGAGAGTAAAGTGTAGAAGTCTCCCACTATTATTGTGTGAGGTTCAATGTGTGCTTTCAGCTTTAGTAAAGTTTCTTTTATGAATGTGTGTGTCCTACCATTTAGGGCATTGATGTTCATATTTGAGAGCTCATCTTGGTAGATTTTTCCTTTGATTAGTTTGAAGTGTCCTTCCTCATCTTTTTTCATAACTTTTGTCTGAAAGTCAATTTTATTCAATAATAGAATGACTACTCCAGTTTGTTTCATGTGACCATTTGTTTGGACAATTTTTTCCCAGCCTTTTACTCTCAGATAGTGTATTTCTTTGTCAGTGAGGTGTGTTTCCTGTATTCAGCAACATTTTGGGTCCTGTTTGCATATCCAGTCTGTTAGTCTTTGTCTTTTTATTGGGGAATTGATTCCATTGTGTTAAGGGATATTAAGGAAAAGTGACTGTTGCTTCCTGTTATTTTTGTTGTTGGAGGTGGAATTAGGTTTGTGTGGCTATACTCTTTTATATTTCTTGAAAGAAGATTACTTTCTTGCTTTTTCTAGGGTGTAGTTTCTCTCCTTGTGTTGACATTTTCTACCTTTTATCCTTTGTATGGCTGGATTTATGAAAAGTTATTGTTTAAATTTGTTTTTCTCATGGAATATCTTTGTTTCTCCATCTATGGAATTGAGAGTTTTGCTGGGTATAGTATCCTGAGCTGGCATTTTGTTCTTGTAGGGCCTATATTTCATCTGCTCAGGGTCATCTAGCTTTCATAGTCTCTGGTGAGAAGTCTGGTATAATTCTGACAGTTCTGCCTTTATATGTTACTTGACCTTTTTCCCTTACTGCTTTTATTTTTTTAATTGATTTAAGTTTTATTGCATTATGATGAGAAAAGATACATGATTTCAATTTATCTGAATTTGTTAACATTTAAAAACATATTTTAAGTAAATAGAATTAAATCACATTCTTGTTTCCCTTTTGTATCCCAAACCTTCCCAGAGACACACCTTCAATACCTACAATACCTTTTTTGTCATATTCTTTAAAATTTCTAAAAATATTATAACAGTAAAAATGAGTATTATAAAAGTTGATATAAAACAACAATCAATTTAACAGTCTTATGTAGATGCTTCTCTATAGTAATACTGAAAACACAAAAGTTTTTCTCAATATAAATTTTAAATAACTCCAAACATATTAACTGTATATTTTAAAATAATATACCACTACTAGTATTTTCTTAAATGAACATAAATATATAAAGTCTTTTTGTTTGTTTGTTTTGTATTTAGTAGAGCTTAAAATCTTGGCTCTTACCATTGTACAAGCCCAAAATAAGAACAATTTTTAGACATTAGATTTCATTGTAATACTGTACTTCAATGACCCTCACATCACCAAAGGATTTTACCTCCATTGTAGCTAAGCTGAGAGCTGACAGTTCTGCTGCACCAAGGAATAGTAGGCATGATTTTTGGATACAGACTTCCTGCTATGTTCAAACCTAATTGACATGAGTGAGTGACTTTATTCCCAGCCTACAGAGAGCAGGTTACATTCATTTATGAAATGGTGTGTGTATTAAGATGGTCTACCCATAAAGTGATTTATCAACTGTTTCAATGAACAATGGTTCTGCTTGGAGGGTGGCACAGACATTAGGTAAGGATAAGAATCTGGTTCATTGGCTGTAATAATTTGGAAAAGCATTCATCTCAGAGAAAAAGCAACTTATAAAGTCCTCTTCTTCAAACTTGATACAAGAGTTACAAACGTCAAGCAAAGCATTCAGTCTCACTCTTTGTTGTTCTATTACAAGCCACCTCCCAAGTTAATTGTCTACATTTTTTGGCTGTATAAATACTTTTGAAATATGTAAGCTGATCTGAAAATCATAGTAAAACATAGTGCAAAAACATCAAATAAATAATACTACTAATAGAGAAGCTGAGATAGGAGAAGCATGACTTCAAGACCATTATGAGGTACACAGCAAGACATTGTGATGTACAAACAAGCAGAAAGTATATATGGATTGTACAACCATTGGATAACAGTCAATAAATATCTAATTCCTCATATTTTTGGATTTCAATTGATTAGGATATGATAGTAATATTAATTTTCATAGTAAGATATTAAGAAAAGTGATTGTTACTTCCTGTTGTTTTTGTTGTAAGAGGTAGAATTAGGTTTGTGTGGGTTTGTTGAAAGATTACTTTCTTGCTTCTTCTAGGGTGTATTTTTGCTCCTTATGTTGGTGTTTTCCATCTATTATCCTTTGTAGGCCTGGATTTATGGAAAGATATTGTGTAAATTTCATTTTGTCATAGAATATCTTGTTTTCTCCATCTATGGTAATTGAGAGTTTTGCTGGGTATAGTAGCCTGGGCTGGCATTTGTGTTCTCGTAGGGTCTGTGTGACGTCAGCCCAGGATCTTCTAGCTTTCATAGTCTCTGGTGAGAAGTCTGGTGTAATTCTCATAGGCCTGCCTTTATATGTTACTTGACCCTTTTCCTTTATTGCTTTTAAAATTCTTTCTTTGTTTAGTGCAATTGATGTTTTGACTATTATGTGATGGGAGAAATTTCTTTTTTCGTCCAGTCTATTTGGAGTTCTGTAGGCTTCTTGTATGTTCATGGACATCTCTTTCTTTAGCTTAGGGAAGTTTTCTTCTATAATTTTGTTGAAGATATTTATTGGCCCTTTAAGTTGGGAGTCTTCACTCTCACCTGCTATGCTTAGATTTGGTCTTCTCACTGTGTCCTGGATTTCCTGGATGTTTGGGTTAAGACTTTTTTGTTTTTTACATTTTCTTTGACTGTTGTGTGAATGTTTCCCATATAATTCTTTTACCTCAGTGTACTACAGTCCTTTACTTCTTACACTGCCACTGTTATGTTACTCCTGCCAGGGTATCCCTTCACCTCTAACATTCAAAGTGAAATATTCTCTTCACTAGACACAACCCTTTTACTTTTCTCCTTTTATTCCTGACTGTAGACTCTACTCTTACCTCTCCCATAAATCTGCCTAGGAGAAATGGACACCCCTTTTAAACAGAACACACCATCTCTAAAAAGTGACTAATTTCACTTATTCATCCAACTGCTGAATCTATCTATTTATTAAGATGTTCAACATCCTTAGTCATCAGGGAAATGCAAATCAAAACAACCCTGAGATTCAACATCCCACCAGGCAGAATGGCTAAAATGGAAAACTCAGGTAACATCAGATCCTGGTGAGGATGTGGAGAAAGAGGAACACTCCTCCATTGTTGGTGGGATTGCAAGCTGGTACAACCACTGTGGAAATCAGTTTGGTGATTCCTCAGGAAATTGGACATAGTACTACCCGAAGACACAGCATTACCACTCCTGGGCATATATCCAGATGCTCCAGCATGTCATAAGGACATATGTACCTCTATGTTCTTAGCAGCAATATTCATAATAGCCAGAATCTGGAGACAACCCAGATTTCCATCAACAGAGGGATGGATACAGAAAATATGGTATATTTACACAATGGAATACAACTCAGCTATTAAAAACAATGACTTCATGAAATTTACAGGCAAATGGATGGGACTTGAAAAATATCATCCTGAGTGAGGTAACTCAGTCACAAAAGAACACACAAAGTATGCACTCACTGATAAGTGGATATTAGCCATCCCATATATAGTCACTAAACCAGGACACTATTGTGAATGCTGGCAAATGCTTGCTGATGAAACACTGACATGGCTGTCTCCTGAGAGGCTCTGCTAGAGACTGACAAATACAGAGGTAGATGCTCACAGCCAATAATTGTATTGAGCACAGGGTCCCTGATAGAAGAGTTGGAGACTGAAGGAACTGAATGGTGTTTGCAGCCCCATGGAGGGAGCAACAGTGTCAGCAGTCCAGACCACCACAGAAGCTCCAGGAACTAGGCCACCAACCAAAGAATACACATGGAGGGACCCATAGCATTGGCTGCATATGTGACAGAGGATGATCTTGTTGGACATCAGTGTGATGAGAGGCCCTTGGGCCTGAAGGTGTTCGATGCCCCAATATAGGGAAATGCCAGGGCAGAAAGTCAGGAGTTGGTGGGTGGGTAGGTGTGGGAGCATCCTCATAGAGGCTGGGGGTGGAGGGATGGGATAGGTGGTTTCCAAAGTGGAGACCTAGAAAAGGGAAAACATTTGAAATATAAATAAAGAAAATATCCAATTAAAAAGAAAAAGAGAAAAATCCATTGCTCCCTGGAGCCAAGTCTACCAATACCACCGTCACTATGGAGCCACAGCGTTCTCATGCTACTGCTTTATATAATGACTGACCTCTTTCTGGGCCTATGGGTACAACTTACTCTTTCTTATTTATCAACATTCTCCAGCCTCTACCATCCCCTAATAATTCCTTAATCCCAAATGATTAGCTACTGTTCTCCACTAACTTAACAATCACGGCTTCCTTCCTACTCTGACCCAACTCACCCCTGAAAAATACTTACAGCCCAATGAGAGAAAATCCTCCCCCTCCCTATACAGAAGCCCCTATCCGTGAGAATCCGCCTCTTCTTTCTGACTCCTCTCTGTGTCTTTCATTTCTCCCTCTCCTCAGGAAGTTTGGATTTTTGTCTGTAATTAAACTGTATATTTTCAACCCTGTATAGTCATTTTTCTATAGTATCTTAGGAGTACAAGTTGATAACCATATGATCCACCAACAGCTCACCAAGTTAAAACTCTTCTGATCAACATATCCTGAATGAAGATGCTCATTTCCTGGTATTAGATAAATCAAAAAGAATAGTAACCAATACTATAGGGACCTAAACCGGATTCAGCACAACTCTTTGACTTGATCCCAAAAGAGGAGGTGAGTGAGCCAACAGACAGGAACATAGTGTCTGTGCAGTGTAGCAGGACAACTGTCTTCCCTGGGAAATTGTGTCCAGGTTATTACTGTCTCTCCTAAGTGAAGGAGTTCAGGAAAGGATAAGAGGCTGAGGAGCCTCCAGAAACTAAAAAAGGAAGTGAGAGTACATGTGCATGGAAGGAATAAACATCAACGACTGCCACATTGACACACTGAACAGTTCCACAGCTGACACAGTGTCACCAACAGCACCTGCAGGTTTCTGTAAGAGGACATAGCACTGTGAGAAGAAAATTACCACTTTGTTGGCAGTAGTAAATTGCACCATCTTCTGAGAGCAATGTATCAATTGTAAAAACAAAATCTGTGCCATAGCTACTGCTGGAGAACCTGGATGGGACTCCAGGACGAAGAGTATTGCCTTCTGAAATAAGGAGCTTAGGAGCTTCCCCTGGCTTCTGGGCTACCAGTTCATATCATCATCAATATCTGTGCTGGTTTTGCAACTGAGACTGACTTTTTCTCCTGCATCCATGGACAGGGATGATGGAGACTGGGTCACTGTTGTTTCTTCCCTAGAATCTGTTTATGGAAGAAAAGTAAGAAAGACAAATCAAAGGTACCATAATTAGATAAAATGAAGACTCTCAACTTCTTTGGAAACTATAGAAGTTTGTGGAGTCTGTGAACAGTTAATGAATGTCATGAGAAAGAGAAACTGTTTCCCATACCAGAGATAGAGAGGAGAAGAAGGCTGAGGAGATGAGCTAGGGACAGTATGGCCATGGCCTTGAGTGATAGCCAGCTTCCCATGCAGCTTGACAGCATACATTATATATCCTCAGAGAGGCTGAGGTGGTAATGTGGGCATGCAAATTACACTGAATAGGAGAGTGGGCATGGAGGCAGGGTTGAATGGACAGTGTGAAGCTTCACATACTCTCTTCACAGATGAGCTGATACTCACATGACTAGGTTTCAATTGTTGTTACCCCAGGAGTATTATCCTCTTTTACCTCACAAAATCTTATAGTTTTTTTTTTTTTGGTGGAAAGTGGTTAAGAGTTCCTCATTAACAGGACCTCTCTCTTCATCCTAAATATCCTGATTATCAGTTCCACTTTCAGCTTGTATTTCAAAACTTCCATACTCGAGTGGAAATTCATTACCCTTAACTAGAACACAACTTTCTAGGAATAAAGACCATGTTTTTAACACTTTATTTTCTTTGAAGTAAATTAAGTGAGTGGTCAGTGGAACTGGTGAGAGTTGCAACTTACTCCTATTTAAGAGGATAAAATATTGGCAAACATTAGAAAATATAGTTATTTCTAAAACAAAATTAACAAACTATTTTTAATATATCAGTTTACTTACCAAGTTTTATATGAAAACAAGTTAGCAAGGAATTCCAAAGGAAACACACACATGTGTGCATATATTATCACACACATATATGTATTTATATATACTGGAATATGTAAAGAAAACACTAGAGGACATTTTGTAATTAAAAGTACTAACATTCACGTAAAACAAACATTCCACAAAATAAAAACTAACTCTCCGTAGATAAAGAGAAATACACTAGGAAAATACCCAACTTTATATGAATTCAGATATTAATAAAAATTTAATAGAATATATAATTCAATAATTCAATAAAATGTCCCAAGAGAGTGGATGTGTAAAGAGAATGAGTTTAAATACAAATGAGTGATTATTTATTGTAGCAAAAATAGCAACACTGAAATTCAGAACTTAATCAAATAATAACAAGAAAGTGAAAATGTGCTAACAGAGCCAGAAATCAGAGAATGAAAATGATGATTAATCAAGTTTGTGTGGTTTGCTGACCTAATCCCACCTACATAAGAGGAAATATTAATGGTTTACATATCAAAAAAATTAAGTCTAAAACAGAATCTAGCTGAAGGATATAGTAATGGATTACAGCCTGAAATACAGTACATGGAAATTGTGTATTCCATTAGGACTTCTATTTAGAGAGTAAAAAGAATAATAAAATTCTAAAAGAATAAAACTTCACCATTGACAATATAAAATCTAATCAGAACATGGAAAAAGATAGAGATGGATAGTTCTCTGAATAACATGTAGAGAAGATGCAAAGAGACTAAAAAAGTTAACCATCATAAGTTGGTAAAGAAAGTCACCCCAAATCTGTATATGGAATACCATCCGGCTTGTGAGCATTCAGGGGAAGTGGATAATCAGATTTGTTAATAAGAGTATAAAGTGACAACGCTAAAAGTACTTTGGCAAATCATTCTACAACTAAAACAAGAGTTATTGTACAATTCAACTTTTAAAAACTCTTGACTATCTTCACAGAGAAATGAAAATTCATTTTCACACAGAAACTACTGAAATATGGTTAATAAAAGTTGTTCCAGAAGTAACTAGAAATGAGTAACTACTTAAATGTTCCTCACTTTGTAAACAGGTAAAATGAAGTTCTTCAATACTGTGGACTCTTAGTCAAACAGAAGCTAATTCTTTGTGCAAACAGCTGCTAAGTACTATAGAGTAAAATAAGCCAATCAAAAAATGTGTTTATTATGTGGGGCTTTTTCTGTAATGCTTACTTGAATAAAAGATGGAGGATGAGTGGTGACACCAGTGAGTTTTGTGGTAGCAGTGTAGATGAATAAATGATTATGGTTCTGAAGACACAGAATATTTATGTGACCAGTAGACACATAAATAGAGACACCTAGCATGCACACACAGCATCCACATAGGCAAGTGCAAATAAGATAAATAGTAATACAAAATTTCTTTCAATTTTCTCATTTATATTATTATTGAAGATATAAACCCAAGAGAAGGCTGTGTGCAAGAGGCACAGGGTCTGCCTATATGTCTTTGAGAATTTCTAATTAGTGTGCAACTATTTGAAAATGGAAAAATTAAAAAGGCTTGATTATGTGAAGCCCTTAGAGAAACCACTTGCTGAATTGCAATCTCTCTAGTTAAAAAAGCAAGACCTATGCTTCCCTCTACTGGAGAAATTGCAATCAGAATCTTCATGATCTGGGTAGAGCCTTTCAGAGGACAGTTATGCTAGGTTCCTGTCTGCAAACATAACAGAATTCCATAATAGTATCACGGATTGATTCTTGCCCACAGAACGTGCCTCAGTTTGGGGCAGACATTGGATGACCATACCCTCCATCCCTGCTCTATCTTTGTTCCTACATCTCTTGTAGGCATGACTCAACACAATTTTTACAGACCTTGAAAGAGCAATTCTAAACTTCATGTGAAACAAACAAACAACAACAATGACCAAGAAAACCAGGACAGCTAAAACAATCCTGAACAATAAAAGAACTACTATAGGTATCACCATTCCTGATCCCAGGCTGTGTCTATGTTAAGCTCACTGTCCTGACTTAGGAACATCTGAATGATTAGTAGACTAACATTCCCTGAGAGAAGTAAGCCTAAGACAGCCTGACTGGCGTGAAGCAGTCAGTCTTTGAGGATGGGAAGCCAGAGACTAAAAGAACCCTGCCTATGACCAGGACTATGGGCATGAGTGAGCCTGAAAGAGACATACTTTCAAGGGGACAAGGTAGGGAATGAGCCCAAGGTGAGCACCAGATAAGTATCCTGAGGCCCAGACAGGGAGCTAGCCTTTTAAAACCACCAGTTTGAGACTACAATGCATGAGCAGAGCATATCACACCTCAAACCACAACTGATATGACCTCAAAATCTCAGAGAGTCTTGTAACATCTAAAAATTATTTACAGTGTGTGGTTCATGAGCAGAAGCAGATTGGCCAGCAAAGTCTCTCACTTTCTGATCAGAAGTTGAAAAAATCTCCCACGCTCATGGATTGGCAGGATTAATGTAGTAAAAATGGACATCTTGCTGAAAGCAATCTACAGATTGAAAACAATCCCCATCAAAATTCAAACTCAATTTTTCATAGAGTTGGAAAGAGCAATTTGCAAATTCATTTGGAATAACCAAAAATTAAACATAGTGAAAACTATTCTCAACAATAAAAGAACTTCTCGGGGAGTCACCTGATCTCAAGCTGTATTACAGAGCAATAGTGATAAAAACTGCATTGAATTGGTACAGAGACTGGCAGGTAGATCAATGGAATAGAACTGAAGACCCAGAAAGGAACCCACGCACCTATAATCACTTGATCTTTGACAAAGGAGCTACGATGATCCAGTGGGAAAAAGACAGCATTTTCTTTTTTTTTTAAATGATTTCTCATTTATTTGCCTAATTTTGCTTTATTTCAACACGAGAGCTTAGAAACCCTGTCCTTATGAGTACTGGCTTCACATTTTTTCTTTTTTTTTTTTTTTTAATTAGATATTTTCTTTATTTACATGTCATATGATTTCTCCTTTCCCAGTTTCCCCTCCAAAAAACAAACAAACAAACAAACAAACAAAAACAACAAGAACAAACCCTGTTGCCTCCCCCATCCCCATGCCTGCCACCCCACCTTATATACTCCCTTATTATAGTGGGGTTGCTTCAAGTTTCTCTCCATTGAGCTTGATGTTAACTGCTAGATTGCTTATATTAATTTACTATTATTAGATATAGGCCTTGAACCCTGATCTTTCCAAGATTTAATAAGGATAGATGTTGAATTTTGTCAAATGCTTTTTCAGCATCTAATGAAATGATGATGTGGTTTTTTTCTTTGAGTTTCTTTATGTAGTAGATTACGTTGATGGATTTCCATATTTTGAACCCTCCCAGCATCCCTAAGGTGAAGCCTACTTGATTGTGGTGAATGATCATTTTGATGTGTTCTTGAATTCAGTTGGGTAGAAATTTATTGACTATTTTTTCATTGATATTCGTAAGGGAAATTGGTCTAAAGTGCTCTTTCTTTTTGGGTCTTTGTGTGGTTTTGGTATCAGCATAACTGTTGTGCCATAGAACAAATTAGGTAGTGTTCTTTCTGTTTCTATTTTGTGGAATAGCTTGAAGACTATTGGTATCACGCCTTCTTTGAAGGTCTGATAGAATTCTGCACTAAACCTATCTTATCCTGGGCTTTTCTTTGGTTGGGAGACTTTTAATGACTGTTTCTGTTTCTTCAGGATTATGGAACTGTTTAGATGGTTTATGTGCCCCTGATTTAACTTTGGTACCTGGTATCTATTTAGAAAATCATCCATTTCATCCAGATTACTCAATTTTGTTGACTATAGGTGTTTGTAGTAGGATCTGATGATTTTTTTTAATTTCCTCCATTCCTGTTGTTATGTCCTCATTTTTATTTCTGATTTATCAGAAATAAATCTCTGTGCCCTCTGTGTCTGGCTAAGGGTATATCTATCCTGTTGATTTTCTCAAAGAACCACATCCTGGTTTTCTTGATTCTTTGTATAATTCTTTTTGTTTCTACTTGGTTGATTGCAACCCTGAATTAGATTATTCCTGCCATCTAATCCTCTTGAATGTATTTGTTTCTTTTTCTTCTAGAGCTTTCAGATGGGCTGTCAAGCTGCTAGAATATGCTCTCATTAGTTTCTTTTGGGATGCAGTCAGAGCTATGAATTTTCCTCTTAGCTCTGCATTTATTGTGCCTGATAAGTTTTGGTGTGCCGTGCATTCATTTTCATTAAATTCTATAAATTCTTTATTTCTTCATTTCTTCTTTGACCAAGTTATCATTGAGTAGAGCACTATTGAGATTCCATGTATGTGTGTTTTCCATTGTTTTTGTTGGAATTTAAGACCAGCCTTAGTCTGTGGTGATCTGATAGGGTGCATGGGATTATTTCAAACTTCTTGTACCTGTTGAGGCCTGTTCTGTGACCCATTATATGGTCAGTTTTGGAGAAAGTACCAAATATGCCGAGAAGAAGGCATATTCTTTTGCTTTAGGATGAAATGCCCTATAGATATCTGTTATATCCATTTGGTTTATAACTTCTGTTAGTTTCATTGTGTCTCTGTTTAATTTGTTTCCATGATCTGTCCATTGATGAGAGTAGAGTGTTGAATTCTCCCACTATTATTGTGTGAGGTGCAATGTGTGCTTTGAGCTTTAGAAAAGTTTCTTTTATGAATGTGGGTGTCCTTGCACTTGGAGCATAGAGGTTCAGAATTGAGAGTTCATCTTGGTAGATTTTTCCTTTGATGACTATGAAGTGCCCTTCCTTATCTTTTTTGATAACTTTTGGTTGAAAGTGGATTTTATTTGATATTACAAACTACTTCAGATTGCTTCTTGGGATCATTTGCTTGGAAAATTGTTTTCCAGCCTTTTACTCTGAGGTAGTGTCTATCTTTGCCACTGAGGTGCATTTCCTATATGCAACAAAGTGATGGGACTTGTTAATGTATCCAGCCTGTTAGTCTATGTCTTTTTATTGGGGAATTGAGTCCATTGATGTTAAGAGATATTAAGGAAAAATGATTGCTGCTTCTTGTTATTTTTGTTGTTACAGTTGGAATTCTGTTCAAGTGGCTATCTTCTTTTGGGTTAATGGAAAGAAGATTACTCTTTTTCTAGGGTATAGTTCCCCTTTTGAGTGTTGGAGGTTTCCACCTATTATTGTTTGTAGGGCTGGATTTGTGGAAAGATACTGTGTAAATATGGTTTTGTCATGGAATATCTTGGTTTCTCCATCTATGGTAATTGACAGTTTTGCTTGGGAAAGTAACCTGGGCTGGCATTTGTGTTCTCGTAGGGTCTGTATAACATCTGCCCAGGATCTTTTAGCTTTCATAGTCTCTGGTGAGAAGTCTGCTGTAATTTGATAAGTCTGCCTTTATATGTTACTTGACCTTTTCCCCTTATAGCTTTTAACATTCTTTCTTTGTTTTGCACATTTGTTCTTTTGACTATTATGTGACAATAGGAATTTCTTTTCTGTTCCAGTCTATTTGGAGTTCTATAGGCTTCTTATACACTCACAGGCATGTCTTTCTTTAGGTTAGGGATATTTTTTCTATAATTTTGTTGAAGATACTTACTGGCCCTTTGAGTTGGAAATCTTTGCTCTCTTCAAACCTGTTATCCTTAGGTTTGGTCTTCTCATTGTGTTCTGGATTTTCTGTATGTTTTGACTTAGGAGCTTTTTGTATTTTGCATTTTTTGACTGTTGTGTGAATGTTTTCTATGTTATCTTATGCACCTGAGATTCTCTCTTATATCTCTTGTATTAATATATTGCTTGCCATCTATGACTCCTGATCTCTTTCCTAGGCTTTTTATCTCCAGGCTTGTCTCCCTTTGTGACTTCTTTATTGTTTCTATTTCCATTTTTATATTCTGGATAGTTTATCCATTTCCTTCACCTGTTTCATTGTGTTCTCCTGTAATTCTTTAAGATATTTTTGTGATTCCTCTTTAAATGCTTCTACCTGTTTACCTGTGTTCTCCTGGATTTCTTTAAGGGAATTATTTATGTCCTTCTGAAAGTCCTCTATCATCATCATGAGATGTGGTTTTAAATCTGAATCTTGCTTTTCTGCTGTGTTGGCATATCCAGGGCTTCCTGTGGTAGGAGAACTAGATTCTGATGATGCAAAGTAGCCTTGGTTTCTGTTGCTTAGGTTCTTGTCTTTATACTGAACATCTGGTTGTTTCTGGTATTAGTTGGTCTTGCTGTCTCTGACTGGAACTTGTCCCTCCCATGGACCTGTGATCCTGTGTTCTTAGGTGTGTCAACATTCTTGGGAGACCAGCTCTTTCCTAGTAAGGATTTGGGTGCAGAAGGCTAAAGGACAGCCTTATATCCAGGGTCCAGTTGGAGACCTGATGGATCCCTTCCCCAGCTGCTCTGCTGTTCCTGTGTACTGTGAGCTCCTGTTGGCTCCCTCTTTGTGTAATTATTGGAGCAAAAGTGATGATCTCACTTCTGGCCTTAAGAGTGAAATCACTCCTGGGAAACCAGGTCTCTCCTTGTGGGACTTGTGTGAGGAGGGTTGTGGGACAGTGTTTATCCATGTTTGTCCTCCATGTTCATTATGTTTTGGAGGATCTGTTGCTCATTCAATTAAGAAAGCATTAATTGAACATTTGAATGTTTGACACTTGTTAACTATTAATAATGAACAGAAACCCACATCTCAACAGAAATCTTTAAGTGTGGAGGAGAACAACATTTTAAAGTCAATGATAGTGAAACTGGAGAAAGGGATGCATGGATAAGATATAAGGATGGCTGGATAAAAAGGGTGAGAGAGGGATACATAGATAAGGAAAGGAAGGACAGAGGCAGAAAAATTCTTTTCAATAAATGGCAGGGCAGGTTTATTTAAAGAAATGACTTCCTAACAGAAAATGACTAGACTTGCATTTCAGCCATGATCATAAACTCTGTGGCTCCTTGGGAAGCTGAGACAGCAGGATAAGGAGTTGCCAGCCCAACCCATCTTTGAAAAGAGGTCTGAGGGTACAGGACAAGGGAAGATGCCCAGTCTTTGAGAGGTCTTTTCTTAAAGGTTCGGTTCCAAAATAGTTTGGGGGAGTTCTTTTCTAAAAGGGTCAGTTCCAAAAATAGACTACCAAGATAGATAGAACAAACAGGGAGGCAGGGAGACAGGCAGGCAGGCAGGCAGATGATTGGTAGGTAAGTAGATAAATAGATAAAAAAGAAATAAAACACAAAAAAGTTACAGATAAATCTAAAAGACAGTTGGCTAGCTATTTTTGTAGGATTTAAAATCTCTCCCTTATACCCTCTATAAAAATATATGAGGAACTGGAGAGAAGGTTTGTTGGTTAAGAGCACTGGCTGGTTTTGCAGAGGACCTGGGTTCATGGATCAGCACCAACAAAAAAAAAAACATCTGTGGTTCTCTGTAAGAAAAGACATGAAAGTAGAAGGGAGACCAGTGGGGAAGATGAGGGAGCAAGGGTAGGAAGAGGCTAATAAATATAAATATTCAAATCTTACATATATATGTAATTGTTAAAAAAAATAGACAGAGAAATTGAGAAAGAGAAAAATAAATAGATAGATAGATGATAGATAGATAGATAGATAGATAGATAGACAGACAGATAGAAAGATAATTGTTGAGTGAAAAAATAAATGATTGATAGCCAGATAGATAGACACACAGACAGAGACATTCATTGATCCATGATAACATCCATGAAGATCCTAGAGACCTCCAGAACAATAGCTGATGAGGGGTGCCTGTTATACTTGCCTATACAGAAGAGTTAGATTGAAGAATAAATATTGTTAAGTTGGAGTATATAGAAAAACTACTGGAGTGAAATGAGACATCATGAAGTTACTACGGTACTTAAATCACATGGCATTGCAAGAAGGATATGAAGTGCTCTGAGTCTGTACCTTAATTTGCTGTATGAGAACAACTTGCACACAAAACCAACTGTGGTACCTGTCAGAGCATACAACTAAGAGCTATGTTCCTATACTTTCTATAGATACCCCAGAAGTCTTGTTGCTGGTGAACCTTCCCTCAGAGGCACTGAGGGGAGCTGCTGCAAAGTTCTCACTATTTTATGTTTTGATAGAGGACATCAGTCTATATTGTTTTCTCATTCACCAAAGCATCATGTCCATCTGTAATTCAACAGGAACCCTAAAACACAGAGGAATGTGGATTATCCACAGATTGAGAAACAATGGAGAAACCTGCTAAAGCCGTGGATACTCTGATGTCCTGCCCCAAACCTTCCTTTGAATGCAGGTAACACAAACTGAGAAGAACCACATATCAGTAGGTAGGCAAACCCTAGATACCAAAGGATCAGCCACTGCTACACTTGCAGGCTTTGTTGATGTTGATTACAATTGAAGAATTACACTGCTGTAACTTACCTGTACTGAATAAAACAGCATACACACTGAAAACTAAGTACAGCCTACAGTTGCCAGGCTACTTCACAGGTATTTCTTATTTCCCTAAGAAAATCCTAAATGTACTTACTCCTGCTCTCAAGCAGGTAACCTTAGTTGACCCTACTTGGGAACCTTCTCTGTGATTTTGAGATTGTTATTTGCCTCTAAGGAAGTTCATTGTAGTGGCTATTCCTGGTTGTCAACTTGACTATATCTGAAATGAACTACAATCCAGAACTAGAAGGCTCACCTGTGGCCCTAATCTGGAGGCTGAGAGATACAAGTTTCCAACCTGAATCTTGGCATGGAGATCTTGAGGTATAGTGGCTATGAATCCCAGAGGATTAAGATAGGAAGATCTACGGGTTGAAGATCATCTGGGATTAAAGGTGTGGTGGCATAGTGGCTATGAATCCTAGTAGATTAAGATTGGAAGATCTACGAGTTCAAGCAAGGTCATGTGGGATTAAAGGTGTGCTGGCACACACCTTTAATCTGGGCCACACCTTTTGCTGGAGACCTATATAAGGACATTGGAAGAAGGAAGGCTCTCTCTGCTTTGCCTGCTTGCCTTGTGGGACTGAGCAACTGCTGGATCCTTGACTTCCATTCACAGCTGCTGCTGACCATTGTTGGGAGTTGATTGTTGGGAGTTGGACTGCAGACAGTAAGTCATCAATAAATTCCTTTACTACATAGAGACTACCATAAGTTCAGTGACTCTAGAGAACCCTGACTAATACATTCATGAAACAAAATAATTAGAATACTTTCAACTCAGAGGAGGCTAACAATGTTCAGCAGGACAGTACAAACAAGAGATCATAGACAGAACTCCTTTTACCATATATGAAGAATTTCTTAGAATTATAACCTGCAAGATAAAAGACCATACATACTAAGCCCCTAGTAAGAACTCAACAACAAAAGCTAGAATGACTTAGATAATATAATACCATGTATAAATGAGCCAAGAATTATATAAAAGAATGCAAGAAGAATAAAGTATAAGGCTTTCTCATTCTTGGAAAATGATGGGTTTATACCTGGTTGTTGTAATGTTAATTAATGTAGAAACAAAACAATTCCTTTATTAAACAAATTCTTACAAGATTACAAATAACAGCTACAACAATACATAAGCCTGAACTCTCAGGAATAGGCAAATCTGCAAATAATATGATTGACAATTAAAAGATGATAATATACCACTTACACAAGGGTGATTTGCTTGGAATGGCTCAGATACCATCTATACTCTATCAAAGCATCTGGAAACCACAAGGTGATTGCTTGCTTGCTTCCTTAAGCTAAAAAGATTTGTAGAATCTTAAGAATAAGAAGTTGATAATAAAATTTTTCTACTCATGTTTAACCTGAAACCATGGGAATACTAGAAAGGTATGCCGAGGATAAAATGATATGATCTGTATTTCTTGAAATCATAAATGTTTTTAAATCTGTATAAATAAAGAAATTTTCTGACTGTTAGTCAGTTAGAGTTACAAAGCACCCCAGTCTTGGTGTCTTATTCATCCCTCCCCTCATCTGTTCCTTACATCCACTCTGTAACCCATTCATGGGGCCAGCCCCCAGCAATTATGCCAGAATCTCAAAGATAAACATAAAGACTTAAGAAACATTGAAATGGAAGTAAACTTAAATCTCTAAATGATATACTGAATTTCTGGTTACAATATCCCTTAGAAAATGAAATCTACACAATTATTTTTAAAGACATTTAAAATAATGCTCCCAAGTCTACTTATAAATATAAAACAGCATATGGATAGATATCTAAGCATTTAAAAATCTGAATGTGAATTTAACAAAAACACATACTTCATTAAAAGAAAGCAACAAAAATGAAACTCAAAGAATTAATGAAAAATAGTTAAACTCATCAAAAAAAAAAACCAGCTAGATTAATGAGATAAAATTCTCCTGATGCAGAGGCAACACATGGCTATTACAGGAAGGACCAGAAATTGGTGGCATTTAAGATCTAGACAAACCACTCATCCAGCCAGATGAGTCTAGCTAGAGTTCTCAGCTGCAAATAATTACTCATGTTCCCCGGCCCCTCCCTCTCACACAGACACAGGGTGCTCTGCTCCTCTCCAGTCAAGCAACACATTGCCAGCTGGGCTGCCCCAGGCAAGGAAGTTTTTGTTAGGGTCTGTATCACTGTGTGAGGAAAATGTGTACCTTGCCAGCAGTAATAAACTCCCAAATCCTCAGCCTCCACTCTGCTGATTTTAAGTGTAAAATCTGTCTCTGATCCACTGCCACTGAATCTGTCAGGAAATCCAGGGTCCAGTTTGGACACTAGATAGATTAGGCGCTTTGGAGACTGGCCTGGCCTCTGGAATAACCAGTTCAAATAGGTTTTCCCATTACTATGTAGGAGGCTCTGACTTGACTTGCAAGAGATGGAGGCTGGTTGTCCAATGGTAACTGACAAGGACAGTGGAGTCTGGGTCATCACAACATCACCAATGGCTTCTGAAATTAGAATACAGTAGTGTAAAGTCATGTGCAAACTTCCTGAACAATCTTCGTGAAATCTTTTATGTTGTTCGTTTCAGGTGAGATCCTGGAAGTTTTTGAGATTTAAAAATATTATGTATCAAATGCTTTTTCATAAAAGAAGTGATTATTTGAAGCTTCTAAACATCAGAGTCTATACCATTCATACAACCTATGTCAGAATATTGATCTTAGCACAGCTACTGTTCCATCTGGAATTTCTCATTAGGATGTAACAAAACCTGGAGAATGTGACATGCCCCATCACAAATGAACAGCACACATAGGCAGCCAGAGATCACCCTTCATTTGCATTCTCCTCTCTGACCTTCCACACTCCTTACCCTGAATCCAGAGCATTAGTAGAAACAGGAGCTGGGCAGGACTCATCATTTTGAGAAGATGAGTTTAGGAGAGTGATCAGTGAAGGCAAGAAGACCACCGTTGAGATTTTATCTAAGGCCAGCAGGGCAAGGACCTCCCTATGGAGCAATATGCAAATGCTCTGGTCTGTATAACAGTGTACTTAGAGGGACAATTATGTGGGTTTCTTCAATGTGAATAATAACTCAAAAAGTGAAAGTAATAAACAAAATGTGGTGACTGAAGGGAGAATAGCAGGATGTTAAAGGACTGTTAATGCAGTTCAATTCAATTATTAATATGGATCAACAAATTAGTCCTCCTGTGTAATTTGAAATTTACTTACATTTTGTTTATTTACACATGACTAAATTGTAGAGAAAGAGAGAAAAGTAATTGAAACACCCCGCTAGTTATTGTAAGGAATGAAATGATCTCTCAGAACTTTGGGCTGGTAATCTCTAGTGTGTTACAAGAGTATAAGACAGAAGCAAATCATTCAACTCTCTTTTCACCTTATTAACTGTACTCTGACTCTGTATTTAAAAATATACTTTCAGTTATACTCAAAAGAACACACTTAAGGAATTAATGTGAATCAGAAAAGTACATACTATAAGCATTATTATACTTACAATAAATTCATAAAAACACACATATCTAATTATTAACAAATGTCCCATACATAAACATATGCATCATTCTCATAATGTTGAAATCATTTTGGAACAATTTCCCTTACTCCTCCATATCAAACAGACTCTGAAATTCTGGTACTTCAGACTTATATTTTTACCTATGTGTTTTTCACTTCTCAATTTTCATTTGAATGAAATGATATACTATACCTCCTTTAGTGAATTAACTTAATTTTCACATTGTAGCTGTTTCTTTAAAAGTTCACCAGGCGGTGGTGGTGCAAGCCTTTAATCCCAGCACTTGGGAGGCAGAGATAGGCAGATTTCTGAGTTCGAGGCCAGCTTGGTCTACAGAGTGAGTTCCAGGACAGCCAAGGCTACACAGAGAAACCCTGTCTCGGAAAAAAAAAAATAAAAAAAAAAAAAAATAAAAGTTCACTATTGTTCTTTGAATAAATAAATAATATATCTCTGTTGCTGAGCCTTCTGGTAATGAAAACATTTATTCTGGCATGTGAACATTGTTTTTTAACTTGAGTAGTTATGAATAAAGATACTACAAATGTTTTTATCAGATTACACATGAACATACATCTTTCTCTTGAGCAGACACATAGGTGTGAACTTGACAGCTTCCATATGAGAACTAAGAATGAGTTCATTGACTGTAAATGGCTTTATTTATTGATTATGACAGTGTCTTGTAAGCACAACCTCCCCAGCCATTGTGACATGTTTCCTTATACTCAGGAGATACTTGATTATCGCATTATTATTTTAATAATTTGCTTTGTTTACTAGTAAAGGGGAGAATCTATGCCTCAAAGTATCAATGTAAATGTATGGCTTATACTTAATTTTCAGCTATCCTTGTATGCTTCACTGTTCATTGTAATTTTTTCTCTAGGTCATTGACTACTTAATTGAACTTCATTTTGTTGCTAGTATTTTCCAGATTTTTGAAGAAATGTTGCTGCTGTTATTAAATAAATGACAAGATGTTAAGTTGCCTGTAGAATGGTGTTGGTTACATGTGACAACTGCCACAGTCAGTTTGCTTATGTTAGCAATTATTTTCATAATGACATTCTCACAAATATTTGGGGAGCCAAATGACGGCTCAAGGACACCAAAAATAGAGCCCAATTAGCTGTGCACAAAGACTTTGAACAAATGGCAGTCCCTTCAACAAACATCAGAACAAGTGCATATCTATATAAAATGCATTATATACAGGCACAACTAAATCAGCCCTAATGTAAACTACCTGACAATTATCACAGAGCTGAATATAAACGTGCAACTAAAGCACTCTTTTTTATTAAATATTTTATTTTTTTACATTTCAAATGTTATACTCCTTCCCAGTTTCCCCTCCAGAAACCCCCTTACCCATCCTCTGTCCCCCTGCTTCTATGAGGGTGCTTCCACTCCCACCTCCCTACCCTGATATTTCCCTACATTGGGACATTGAGCCTTCACAGGACCCAGGGCCTCTCCTAGTTTTGATGTCCAACAAGTCCATCCTCTGCTACATATGAATCTGGAGCCACAGAACCCTCAACATGTACTCTTAGGTTGGTGGCTTAGTCCCTGGGAGCTCTGGGGGGAGGGGTCTGGTTGGTTGATATTATTGTTCTTCCTATGGGTTGCAAACCCCTCAGGCTCCTTCAGTCCTTTCTCTAACTCCTCCATTTGCTATCCCATGAACAGGTATGAGTCAGGTTCTGGCAGAACCTCTCAGGAGACAGCTATATCAGGCTCCTGTCAGCAAGCACTTTTTGGCATTCAATATAATGTCTGGGTTTTGTGTCTGTATATGGGGAAACTAAAGTAATCTTGAAGTATAATATGGGGAAATTATATTATACCCAAGTTTTGAGATAAGTTAGTACACCACTAAATTGATGAGCCAGAAAAGAAGTACAAAACAGACTTTAATGATGTGGCAGATACTGGTCTATAAAAAACACTGTGAAGATACTAAGACATTTTCAAAACCTTTATTAAATAACTACTAACTTTAAAAATCAAGGAACACTTCAACAATGAAGACAATCTCTTAACTTATTTTTGCACAATGCATTTATTATTAAAAATTACAGTATAATGGTATTACTTTTGAAAATGGAGCAATGATCTCAGTGTGCACCTATTGAAGTGAATATGAAGAAATATGTACTATGTTTTTGAAACTGGGCATGGAAATAAAGTGATTAACAAACTCCTAGTTATCTCTAAGACTACTGCAAGTACAGAAAACTGACAAACAAAATGATAGAATGTATGTGGGACAACCTGAACTTCTATTCACTGTTGGTGGAATTGCAAATGGTCACACCACCATGAAGGATGATAAGGTGATATTACTACAAAGCATGTTCTTACTCTGTCAGCCTGCGAGCTCTGTACTCACTTAAAGGATTCAAAACCTTATTTCCATACAAAAACCAGCACCGAATATCTATTGAAGGGTTTTTTTTCCTTTTAAAGCCTGTAAATAAACATGATCCCTTTCTATAAATGAATGGATATACAACTTTTGGTATACCCAGCCACAGAACATGATTGAGCACAAAAAAAGAAACGAGATATTTACATCTGAAAATCCATGGAGGAAACATCGTTGCATGTTCCATACAGATACCTGTCTAAATACTTCATTACCTTATTATTCAAACTGTAGGATATTCAGAAAAACATAAAACTGTAAGGCACAAAAATCATTAGTGTTTTCCTGTTATTAGAAGCTATGCATGCACTTCACAGTATTTCAGGGCAGGGGAACAGCTCAGCATGTTTCACAATGGAGAACACATCCCAATATATACCATTTTAGAGGCACAGTCATCAATATATGAATGCAGAGCAATGTGCTAAGGAATCATGTTCTCTGAGTGACAACAATAGTCATCCAGACCATGGCGAGTTCAAATATTGCAACAAATGCAGTGCTAGTGCAAGATGCTCAAAATGGGAGATGCTGGGCATGCTCAGGAACACTGGGAACACATACAGCTTCATTGAATGAGCCTCTTTCCCCAGCTATCCCTGTCATTGCTATTGCTCAATGGGAACAGAAACAAAGTGGTCATGGTGGCTAAGATAGTGGTTGTGCTTGGGCTCAACAACACAGGCTTCCACTCACCCAGACTGACCTGGGTACAGCTGCTGCTGAATGCCAGATCTCACAACAGCAGAGACTAACACTGAGCCCCAGATACGGTACCATTCCTGGAGGTGATCAGCCAGTAATCTATTGGCAGGTTGACTACATTGGACCACTTCCTACATGGAAAGGACAATGTTTTGTTCTTACTGGATGGATACTTATTCTGGTTATGGATTTGCCTTTCTAGAGAACCCTGAATAATACAACTCTGTGTAAAAATAAAAAAAATCAATTTACTTCTAAAAGCAGTTCACTGGGCTTAAAAATATAATGTGATTTGTCATTGACCTCTATTGCCTGGGGCAGATTTCTTTATATGAATTAGAACACTGTTCCAATTACACTTAAGAAAGTTTAAAAAAAGCCAGGCGGTGGTGGTGCACGCCTTTAATCCCAGCACCTGGGAGACAGAGGCAGGCGGATTTCTGAGTTTGAGGCCAGCCTGGTCTATAGAGTGAGTTCCAGGACAGCCAGTGCTACACAGAGAAAAAAAAAAAAAAAAAAAAAAAAAAAAAAAGTTTAAAAAAAAAACAGTATCTTCATTCGGGCTTAAATGCCTTTGTTCTGTGTTGTGGCTCAATGGAATTCATGGTGCTTATTATATCTGGAAAGTCATTCTTAACTATATGATTGTGTAGGTGATGTAGAATAAATTCAGTTCAGCTGGAAGTAAGCATCAGGGGTTTACTTAGATGAATGTGCCCATAAACTCCGAGCCTACTTGTACCTGAGAAATGCTCATAACCATTTAAACGTCCCATCAGGGGCTGATGGGCAGCTCAGCTTCACACTTCTGATTTCCCTGGTTAGTTTATGTTATGATCTGTATTACCAAAAGTGGGAAATCACAAGTCTAGTAATAATGATAAGTTCCACAATCTTATGATTCCAGGATGTTGATGCTGAGGGTAAAACCTGTCTGTGAGCTGCTACCACTGAACCTTGGGATGGTTCCAGGGATAGGATCAGTACCAAACTTGATGAGAGTCTGGCTTCGTTTTTGTTGGTACCAGTGCATATGTATAGCACAGTCCTCACAGGATGGCAGTTGATGGTGACTCTCTTCCCTAGAGTCATACACAGGCCATATGAAGATGAGATCATCATAAGATCATTTCTTGAGGCTGAAACCACCTGAAACAAAACTTACAACATTGCTGTGTAGATGCAAAGCATCTCTAAGCCACTTAGAAAAGTATAAAGATTATTGTTATTTCCTCAATTTTAGATCTAAACAGTAACAATAATATATGATGTAGAGATTCAAAATGAATAGAAATATTTGAAAATTTAAGTAATAACCCTTCATTTCTTTTTTTAACTTTTATTGCATTATGATGAGAAAAGATACATTATTTCAATTTATCTGAATTTGTTAACATTTAAAAACATATTTTAAGTGAATAGAATTGCAACACATTCTTGTTTCCCTTTTGTACCCCAACTCCTCCCAGAGACCACCTCTTTCAATACCTGCAATACCTTTCATTTTTTATTTTGTCATATTCTTTAAAATTTATAAAAATTATAACAATGAAAATGAGTATTATAAAAGTTGTTTAATATATAGCAACAATCAATTTAAGTCTTATGTAGATGCTTGTCTACCACAATACTGAAAATACAAATGTTTTTCTCAATATAAATTTTAAATAACTCCAAACATATTAACTGTATATTTCAAAATAATGCATAACTACTAGTATTTTCTTAAATGAACAAAAATATATAAAGTCTTTTTGTTTGTTTGTTTGTTTTGTACTTAGTAGAACTTCAAATCTTGGCTCTTACTGTGGTACAAGCCCAAAATACGAACAATTTTTAGACATTGGATTTCATTGTAATAAGGCTGTACTTCAATGACCCTCACATCACCAAAGGATTTTTACCTCCATTGTAGCTAAGCTGAGAGTTGACAGTCCTGCTGTGCTAAGGAATGAACTGTAGGCATGATTTTTGGATATAGACTTCTTGCTATGGTCAAAGCTATTTGACTTGAGTGAATGACTTTATTTTTAGCCCACAGAGAACGGATTACATTCATTTAAGAAATGGTTTATGTTAAGATGGTCTATCCATAAAGTCATTCATCAACTGTTTCAATGAACAATGGTTCTGCTTGGAGGGTGGCACAGATATTAGGTGAGGGTAAGAATCTTGATCATTGGCTGTGATAATTTGGAAAAGCATTCATCTCAGATAAAGAGCAACTTATAAAGTCCTCTTCTTCAAATTTGATATAAGAGTTACAAACGTTAAACAAAGCATTCAGTCTCACTCTTTGTTGTTCTCTTACAAGCAACCTCCCTAGTTAATGATCTATGTTTCTTTTGAGTCTATAAACGCTTTTGAAATATATAAACTGTTCTGAAAACCAGGGTATAGTGTAAAGACATGAAATAAACAATACTACTAATAGAGAGGCTAAGATAGGAGAAGCAAGATTTCAAGAACCTTATGTTGTACACAGACACTGTCACAAACAAACAAGCTGAAAGTGTATATAGATTGTACAATGTTAGACCTATTTCTCCAATTACCAAATTAGAGAGACCATTGGATGACAATCAACAAATTTCTAATTCCTCATACTATTGGATTTCAATCGATTAAGATATATAGGATTAATTTTTATATTAATATATTAAGGAAAAGTAATTGTCACTTCCTGTTTTTGTTGTAAGGGGTGGAATTTGGTTTGTGTGGTTTTGTTGAAAGATTACCTTCTTGCTTCTTCTGGGGTGTAGTTTTGCTCCTTATGTTGATGTTTTCCATCTATTATCCTTTGTAGGGCTGGATTTGTGGAAAGATATTGTGTAAAGTTTGTTTTGTCATAGAATATCTTGTTTTCTTTATCTATGGTAATTGAGAGTTTTGCTGGGTACAGTAGCCTGGGCTGGCATTTGTGTTCTTGTAGGGTCTGTATGACATCTGCCCAGGATCTTCTAGCTTTCATAGTCTCTGGTGAGAAGTCTGGTGTAATTCTGATAGGCCTGCCTTTATATGTTACTTGACCTTTTTCCCTTACTGCTTTTAAAATTCTTTCTTTGTTTAGTGCGTTTGGTGTTTTGATTAGTATGTGACAGGAGGAATTTCTTTTCTGCTCCAGTCTATTTGGAGTTCTGTAGGCTTCTTGTATGTTCATGGGCATCTCTTTCTTTAGGTTAGGGAAGTTTTCTTCTATAATTTTGTTGAAGATATTTACTGGCCCATTACCTTGGGAGTCTCCACTCTCTTCTATACCTATTATCCTTAGCTTTGGTCTTCTCATAGCATCCTGGATTTCCTGGATATTCTGAGTTAGGAGCTTTTTGCTTTTTTCATTTTCTTTGACTATTGTGTCAATGTTTTCTATGGTGTCTTCTGCCCCTGAGATTCTCTCTTCCATCTCTTGTATTCTATTGGTGATGTTTGCATCTATGATTCCTGATTTCTTTTCTAGGTCTTATATCGCCAGGGTTGTCTCTCTTTCTGCTTTCTTTATTGTTTCCATTTCCATTTTTAGATTCTGGATGGTTTTGCTCATTTCCTTCACCTGTTTGATTGTAGATCTTTAAGGGATTTTTGTGTGTCCTCTTGAAGGGCTTCTAGCTATTTATCTGTGTTCTCCTATATTTCTTTGAGGATATCCTTTCGTTTCTAGTAGTCTGACCTGAAATACAGAGGAGCATGAGTCCAACAAGCAGTGGTAGTGAGGACATTTCCCTATTTCTCTGGATATATGATTACCATGAGACAGGACAGCTAACATTATAATGTGGTAACATTATAATGTTCTAAGTATCGGTAGACTACTTGAAACAGGCACTTAGTAAATAATGGAACTCTGGGGGGTTTTTTGGCTAGTTGGTTGTTTTGTTTTGTTTTATTTTGTTTGGGGGAGTTAGGGTTTTTTGTTTTGTTTTGTTTTGTTTTGTTTGGGATTTTTTTGTTTGTTTGTTTCTTGTGACAGGGTTTCAGGATTTCTCTGTATAGCCCTGGCTGTCCTGGAACTCACTCTGTAGACCTGGCTGGTCTCAATCACAGATATCCACTTGCCTCTGCCTCCCAAGTGCTGGGATTAAAGGCATGAGCCACCACTGCCTGGGTATAATGGGACTTTCAAGTTCCTTTAAGGAAACACAGGATAGCAGTCTTCTTGGGTCCCTACCTGAACATATTATGTCTCCCTCTGTTGGTCATCTGATAAAATGTTGAAATTTGATAGAGTGTGGATGCTTTTTCATGTGTAGGTTAAACAATGAGCATAATATAATATGTTTCTTCGAATTGGGGACTTCATGTGGAAAGTATAAAATCTCATACCCTGTTTTCAATCCATGGCAATATTGATTCCCTTACTCTGTCTGAGGATTTGCTGAAGAGTCTTTAATTGTCTACACAGAAAGCATCAGTTCCTGTGACAGGACAGTGATAATACCATGTTAGTTAGACACAAGAAACCAGAAACTCCAATGATTTTCTTGAATGGTGTTCAGTCTTCTGCTATATGGAATAGAAAGTTTATAACCATCAATGAGTCTTCCCCAGTGGGAAAGATTTTTAGAAGACAATATATCAAAAGGTTTCTGTATCTTTTAAAAATCATAAACCAAGTTTTGCATTTGCATGTCTCATCACAGAGAATAAAACAGATGGTGGCTAAGTATTTCTGAAGTGTTTATAGAATACATCCAGTCCCTTGTAAATAATATCAATTGATTTGTCGTGAGACTAACATTATGAGTCAGACTGAATCAGGAGAGGATTCTTTATCATGTTGATGTTTTCCAAACATTGGCCCTGTTCCTTGGGCCATAAACTAATACGGACCACATTTTATTTTTCAGAGGTGGGGGGTTATTAGTTTACAATTCAAACATTGTCACCATTCTAGGTCTCCCCTACACAAACACCTCATCCCATCCCTTCCTCCTCTTTGTTCCCAACAGGATTCCCCCCACCCACACATCCACTCCTGCCTCACCACCCTAGCTTTCTCTTGGTGGATTTTTCTCTTGATGAATATGAAATGTCCTTCCCCATCTAGCTTGATAACTATTTGTTAAAAGTCTATTTTATTGGCTATTAGGATGGCAACTCCAACTAGTTTCTTGGGAACATTTGCTTGGAAGATTTTTTTTCGAGCCTTTTACTCTGAGGTAGTGCCTGTCTTTCTTATTTTTTCTTGCATGCAACAAAATGCTGGATCCTTTTTGCATATCTAGTCTGATAGCTTATGTGTTTTTGTAGGGGAATTGAATCCACTACTGATATTGAGAAATATTAAAGACAGATGATTGTTAGCTCCTGTTAAGATTGTTGTTGTAGGTGGAATTATGTGCACGTGATTCTCTTCTTTTGGCTTTGTTGTGAGATGATTTGTATCTTGTTTTTTCTTTGGTGTTTGTACCCTTGTGTTGGAGTTTTCCTTCTAGAATCCTCTATAGGTCTGGATTGCTAGATAGATATTGTTTAAATTTGATTTTGTCATAGAATACTTTGGGTTCTCCATCTATGATGATTGAGATTTTTGCAGAGTATGCCTGGGCTAGCATTTGTGTTTTCATACGGTCTACATGACCTCTCCAGGCTTTTCTGGGTTTTAGGGTCTCTGTTGAGAAGTCTGGTGTAATTCTGATAGGTCTGCCTTTATATTGCTTTATATTTATATTATAAGGCCTTTTTCCCTTACAGCTTTTAAATTCTTTCTTTGTTCTTTGCATTTACTGTTTTGGTTATTATGTAATGAGAGGATTTTCTTTTCTTGTCCAATCTATTTGGCGTTCTATAAGCTTCTTGGGAATTTATGCTCATCTCTTTCTTTAGGTAGGGAAAATTTTCTTCTATGATTTTGTTGAAGACATTTTTGGGTCCTTTGAGCTGGGAATCTTTACTCTCTTCTATTCCTATTTATCTTAGGTTTGATCTTTACATTGTGTCCTAAATTTCCCGTATGTTTTGGGTTAGAAGTTTTTTTCATGTTTGGAATTTTCTTTGACTATTGTGTCAATATCTTCTAAGGTATCTCCACCACCTGCAGTTCTCTCACCTATCTCTTGTATTCTGTTGTTGATGGTTGCATCTGCAGCTCTTGACCTTTTCCCTAGGTTTTTGATTTCCAGTTGCCTCCATTTGTGTTTCTTGTTTCTACTTCTACTTTTAGGTCTTGGACTACTTTGTTCAATTACTTCATATATTTGATTGTTTTCCTGTGTTTCTTTAAGAGATTTGTTCCCTCTTTAAGGACTGTGTTTTCTGTATTTTTTCAGTGAGTTATTTATATTTTCCTTAAAGAATTCTATTAATAATTTTCATGAGATAGGATTTTAGGTCAGCATCCTGGTTTTCAGGTACGTTGGGAAATTCAAGGCTTGCTGTGGTAGGAGAATTGGGTTCTGATAATGCCAAAGTATATTGGCTTTTGTGCTTATAGTCTTGTGCTTGCCTCTCCCTATATGGTTATCTCTGGTGTTATCTGGCCTGGCTGTCTCTGTATGGAGACTGCCTCTTATGTCCCTGAGTTGCTGCAGGTCTCCTGGGAGATCTGCTATAGCCAGGAGATCTGTGGCCCTGGCTATAGCAGATCTCCTGAGAGGCATTCAAATTGTGGGATCTTCAGAGGGGGAAACATGCTGATGATCTACCCTGTTGCCCTGGGTAAAACAGATTTTCTGAGAGGCCTTCAGACTGTGAGGTCTGTTGCCCTGAGCTCTCCTGGGGAAGCCATAGACTGTTGGGTCTTCCAAGGAGCAGACAAGCTGATGATCTGGCCTGCCAAAAGCGCAGGCAGGAAGGGCCGTTGTGTTCAAGCAGAGGGGATGGTTCTCTACTCCTCTGGGCCCTAGGGGGAGTCCCAGCTGCTGCACTTATTTGGGAGCGTCCCTTAGCTGTTGCCCTGAGTACAGCAGATCTCCTGGGTGGCCTTTAGACTGTAGGGTATAGAGGGATGCAGAAAAGCTGATGATCTGCCCTGGTGGAAGGCACGGGCCATAAAGGCAGAACGTGTTTCTTAACTTAGGAAAATATTCTTACTTTGTGAAAATCTTCAATCCACCACATAATATTAAAATTGTAGAACAATGGTGTGTCATCACTTGAAAAAATAAATAAATAAGGGAAGAGCTCCTCAATGACCAATCATGAGGGCCTGATAGACATATGTGTGAAACCTTACCCAATATGTGTCTAATTTTCTGAACTGTGAATCCAAAATGCAAAGGCTTGTATTTGTTGGGGCACAACAGTGATCAGTCTCAAAGGGGAAGCAAAAGCTTTATCATCAACCTTAGCAGATGAAACTCTTCCACTGCTGAAGTCTGTCCACTGGTAGCGATGAGGATTCACAATTTTACTTGTCTATCCTCTTGATGTAGCATTCAAATTAAAATCAAAGTCTCAATTCTTTTTTTTATAATAAAAATCACTTTTAATGAGGATTTTGCTGTTACTACACAAAAAGCTCTGTGTTTGAGGTATCACCTTAGACATGCCAAAATGGCACATTTATAAATCAACCCAGGATCTTCCCTAATAATCTTGACCAACACAAACTCTCCCTGCCAGGCTTTCTAGAAAGCTAAATAATTGTTTTTTTTAAAAATAGATGTTTTGATTTTTATAAAACCATGGGAGGCAAGTGCCAAAAACATGTATTTCATAAAACAATGACACTGTTATAAATACTTTCATTAGTATCTTCCTGTAAATCTCATTCATTTAAAAACTTACTACTTAAGATAAGTAAAGTGGTTTTACCCTCAATAGTGTCATTTAAAAAGCCTAGAGATTTAAAAAACAACAGTGAATGCCTTCACTATCTTTATACATTACAGAGTACATAAAGCTATTCAGTATCAAGAGCAGATCACTGCCGCCTAAGCAGCTTTACCACTAGAAGGGGGATGTGACTCGGGAGCCGCTATGTAGATTATTATTCCTTTGATTTCAATAAAACCACGTGCTAATTAACTTCCCAAGAGACAGCACCAGCCTAAGACACTGAAACACAAATAGCCAAAATGATGTGCTTTGTGTGTACACACACCTATACTTGAGGGACAGTTGTCAAGTAATGAGATAGATTTAATACAGACAGACAGAGAGATAAGGACCTCAATAGGTGAAAAATGTCTTTACTGAAGAGGCTGGAGTTTTCTGCGAAGCGTAATTATATAGCAATTCCGAAGAAGGTTCAAGAGTTAAAAAGATTGAATTCTTCAATTACCTGAGTTGGGCCCAAGACTCCTGTGAGTTTTTGGTGAATTCAGAAAGGTTAGGAGAAGAATGCTTTTTTTTTCTCTTCTTTTTTTTTCCTTTTTGTGTTGTTTTCCTTTTTTGATTTGTTCTTATTTCTTTTTCTTTTTCTTTTCTGATACTTCTGTTTCTTTTGTTTTGTGGAGTCCTCTTCAGTGGCACTGGAGTAAGACTTTTTCCTCTTTTTTTTTTTTATTTAAGTTTCTCCCTGTGTTTTCCGTTTTCTTCTCCTCTTCATTTATTCTTTTCTCCTGCAGAGCCTGCAGCTTGTTCAGCTCCTTGTTTTCTTCATCACTGTCCTCACTGCTTGTGCTGCTGACGTCCAACCCAATGTCCCTTTTTGGTCTACCCGGAGAAAATTGCAGCACTTCAAAGTCAGATCGCCAGGGTAGCCACGTTTTCTGCAGCCTGCTCAGACATTGTCCTATGGCAACCTGGGACTGCCATAATGCAGGTGAGTGGGGTCTCCAGTGTCCTGGGCTTTCAAGATTTCATTAGGTACAGGTCCATTGCGAGGACAACACACACTCAGAGGGGTCTTTCCCGCCCAGCCACCACAACTTCACAGGGCAGGTGAAAGCTGGATGTACATCACATAGTCTCAATTATTTATCTAAAGTTTAATGTTAAAGGATTATGTCAAGAGTTAAAATATGTAAACAATCAAATCTCTTTTCATAGAGAAATACATAAAATATGTTGTTTGAATTTTAGATAAACTATTTTTCAACATTAATTGTAAAGTCAATTTAGATACTTGAGAATGACAAGTAACAGTATATTAATTGAAATGCCATTGTCATTAAACAACTTTAAATACTTTAAATACTTTATTTTTATGCCACAGGCCGGCCAGTCTGGGATCCCTCAGCCCGTGGGGGAAACAGGGTCCTAGTCAGGTAGACAAGGTGTTGGCAAAGAAATGACAAACAGACACAGCACAAGGGAGTGCAGAATCTGAGTGCAATTTGTACAAAGTAAAAATCAGGCTTATATAGTATAAAGAAACAAGGCAAATAATAGAAGTCACAAAGGCAGGTAGTGGTCACATCAAAGTCAGTAAGATCAAACAGCCAGGTGCAAAGCAGAGGAGCGGTGGTGTCCTTCTTCTTGAGTTATTTTGACAGCCCCAAGTTAAATTCTCAGGGTCTTTCTGAGGCAAGCAGCTGGAGGTCCTTGAGAATATCCTTGGCTATAACATGGATAATTAGTGACAGAAGCCCTACAACTTCTCTCTGGTTAGTAAAGCAATTCTGCCTTATGTGGGACTGCTCTGATGATTAGTGCCTAATTCCTATCTCTAACTTTGGAGACACCCTGTCTGATAAGACAGCTTCTTTGTAAAGCTTCCAAGCTAATTACAGCTAGGAAATCAATTGGGATTATTGAAACACTGTGGAGGCCAGGAAATAATGTTTAATCTCAGTTTTAGCTAATAACAAAATATTTCTTAAGGCACCTTTATGCCTGAATAAAGAAAGCACTCAGATCTCTCCACAGACTTTAGCAGAGACCAATCTGGAACACATCTGAGCTAGGAGATGTCAGCGACTGACTACCTCAGGAGGCTGACTCCTCTTGAAGCGTATGCCTCAAGTCCGTGATCAGGTTTTTGGGCCTGTCATACAGACACAACTGAAGTAGACGAGTGCTGTGTGACATTTTTACATCTACATATAATATATATATATATATATGTATGTATATATATGTATACATATATATATACACATATATATGTATATACATGTATATATATATATGTATATACATATATATGTATACATATATATATTTGAAAAAATACAAATGACAGTTAATGAAGCGCTATCTAAACATCCAGTTCTTGTAATCTCGAACTCTCTCAATTATATTTAGTGTAAAACATTCTCCATGAGATAAAATCCAAGAGAGAGAGAGAGAGAGACAGAGAGAGACAGAGAGAGACAGAGAAAGGGAAGGAGGGAGGGAGAGAGGAGTACTAAGTTGTATAAAGGGAATCCTATTAGGCTAACACTAATTTCATAATGACTCTAACAGTGAGGAGATAATTAGGTAATATAGCCAAATACTGGCAAAAATTACAGCAAAACATTTTCCGACAGTGAAAACAATTACTAGAAATATTTAGAAACAAAAGAAAAATAATTACTTTCTAGAAACAAAAGTAAGATAATTTAACCTGAAAAGACGTTTTCAGTAAATTCACTAAATTCACATAACTGTAGAAGAAAAATATTACAATTTTAGCAACACATAAAAACATCAAATCACAAACCAATAAGAACAATGGAGGGAAAGTATACAAAAGAATCAGAATTCAGTAGTATGTTCCTATTGGTCTGTAACTGTGTATGTAATGTGGAATAACACATAAATTGAAAATGTAACAATAGCTGAATGGAGATAAAATAGGGAGTTAATTAATACTTTACACAAATAGGAAACAAAGGGAGTAGCATGTGAAACAACTAAAAAATTAAAATGGAATTTAAATCAAAAGCATAAAACATGATAAATGAAGTAATTACATAAAAATGTGCCAGTGTAACAAAGAAATATTCCTCAGTTTCCTGTCTGCTTTACTGGATAATGTTGAGTGACCAGGCAGACATGAGCTCTTAGTTCAGAATGGATTTTCACTTACCTTTACTAGCTTCATTCCTGTTTACTGAGAGAGCAGTTGTTCAACCATCTCCTGAGGCAGTTTGACTGTTCACTGCAGCAGATGATGCCAGGAGTGCATGACTCTTGAGGTAGCCAAGGCCTTCAAACTCTGAGGCCCATAGATACAAGCAATAATATGGAGTTCCTTACCACATCTGTCCCTCTAACACAAATAAATAACTTTTTTGACAGCTGTCTCTCCTATACCAAGGGACCAAAGCTGTTTTGTTGATGTTTGTATCACTATAAGAGGAACGTGTATAGCTTGCAAAACAGTGATAAACTCTCAAATCCTTAGGCTCCATTCTGCTGATCATGAGTGTGAAATCTGTGGCTGACACACCACTACTAACCTTGTTCCTGGGACCCCAGAAAATCAGTTGGAAACTTTGTAGATTAGGAGCTGTGGAGCAGGTATCAGTGCAAGTATGTGTTTCCATAACTACATACAATTTTCTGACTAGACCAGCAAGAGATAGAGGCTTGATCTCAAAAGCAGACAGTCAAGGAGGCTAGAGTTTGGGTTATCATTACATTACAGCTGGAAGCTAAAATAAAGACAGAGAAGTACAAAGTTAAGGACATACTTTGCAAACAATCTTTGTGGTTTCTTTTTGATATGTATTTCAACTAAGATATTTGCTTTTACATACAATAATTTATATACTAAAATTTCCTTTTTGAGAAAACAAGTGAATTGAAAGCCCCATGGGGCTTCAAGGCATCACTTAGACCACCCCATTCCATCCATGTCATAATCTTCATTATAGCACATGTTCTCTTCCCTCATAAACTGCCTCAAATAGATGTAAACCTTATAGGCACAATCCTGGAGGATAAGAACTGTCTGCTCATACATAGCTAGGACACATGTGGTGAGCAATAAGACCCACACACATCCTCTCTACCAATTTTCTATTCTTACCTCTCACTGTCCTGTTTATTTTTCAACTTAATACATGTTAGTGGCATATGTGAATAGAGAACTTCAATCAGAAAATGCCTCTGTCTGATTGACATATAAACAAATCTATGAGGGTAATAATGAATGTAAGAAGGCCCAGCCCAACATCAGTAGTGCCACCTCTAAGCAGGTGATCCTATGTGGTATAAGAAATCATGGATGGGGATGGTTCAATATATGAAAATTCATCAATGTAATACACTATATAAACAAGCTCAAAAAAATCATATGATCATCTCATTAGATGCTGAAAAAGCCATTGACAAAAACCAATACCCCTTCATGTTAAAAGTCTAGGAGAGATCAGGAACTCAAGACCCATATATAAACATAATAAAAGCAATATACAGCAAACCAAGAGCCAATATCAAAGTAAATGGAGAGAAACTCGAAGCAATTCCACTAAAATCAGAAACAAGACAAGGCAGATCACTCTCTTCCTATTTATTCAATATTGTACTCAAAGTTCTAGCTAGAGCTAGACAACAAAAAGAGGTCAAAGGGATTCAATTTGGAAAGGAAGAAATCAATGTATCACTATTTGCATATAAATGATAGTATACATAAGAGACCCCAAAATTCTACCAGAGAACTTCTACAACTGATAAACAACATCAGCAAAGTGACTGGATATAAAATTAACTCAAACAAATAAATAGACTTCTTTTATACAAATGATAAGTCAGATGAGAAAAATAGGGGAAAACATCCTTCGTAATACTCCCAATAATATAAATTATCTTATTGTAACTTTAACCAGAGAAAGGAAAGGTCTGTATGACAAGAACTTCCAGTCTCTCAAGAAAGAAATACAAGAAGACTTGAGTGGGCACATGATGTTTAGAAAGAATATAAATAGAATCCCTAAAACAATGAGGAGAGGCAAATGCATTGCTACTATGAAGTCCTTCGTTGGTCTTCACTGGTCTTCTCTTGTCTTCACTTGGTAGAGACAAAAGCATCAAAGAACTTCTTGTGGTATTCCTGTTGATTCTGGCCACTTGTACTCACTCTTGACAATTCAGCAGAGCCTTGCTGTTTCTGCTGAATCATACTCTTAGTACTCATTCGTGTTTGGTGTTTCTTATTTGTCTGGATTGCTTGTATCCTAATAACAATTGTAGAATCACCCTGCTCGTGTTTTGTGTTCTTATTGAACTAGACTGCTGGTAGCCTGAGTAATGAAATTGCTGTAAAGAACTACTTCTAAACAGGTCCATAAACCCATTTTTCATATTAACCTTCTTTCGTTTCGACTTAAGTTCAGCGGTCTAGATGAGAGGTTGAAGTGGTTAAGAACCATGAATAACATAGGTCTTGAAAAAGGTAAGCCTATAAGTGATATACACACTGACAAGGTTTTGAACAAAGAGGCTCACTCCTCCATTGCTGGTGGGACTGCAGACTTGTATAACCACTCAAGAAATCAATCTGGTGGTTTCTCAGAAAATTGGAAATTGTTCTGCCTGAAGACCCAACTCTATCATTCCTGCGCATATACCCAAAAGAGACTCCATCATATTGAAAAGACATGTGCTCCACAATGTTCATAGCAGCTTTATTTATAGTAGCCAGAAACTGGGGGAAAAAACTCAGAGGTCCCTCAACAAAAAAAAAATGGATACAGAAAATATGATTCATTAACACAATAGAATATTACTCACCTATTTTTAAAAGGACATCACAAATTTTGAAGCCAAATGGATGGAACTATAAACTAACATTCTGCATGACACAATCCAGACCAAAAAGCACATGTATGGCATGTCCTCACTGATAAATAGGTATTAGTCATAAAGTACAGAATACCCACAGACTCAAAAAAGCTGAACAAGAAGGAAGGTCCAAGCAAGAATGATTGAATTTCACTTAGAAGGAGTAACAAAATAGTCATAGGAGGCAGAGTGAGGGAACTGAGTGGTAGAGGGGAAGTGGAGAAGAATGTGGGGCAGAATCAGATATGGGGACAGATAGTAGAGAGTGCCAGAGGGCCAGAGAAAAGAATGGAAATCTGCAGGGGGACCGGGAAACACATGGGGGGAAAATATGTATATGAATATAAATATACATTCACAACAATAAGGAAATCTAATCAGCATAGATCTCTATCAACTGATGTATGGATAATGAAAATTTGTTATATGCACACAGTAGAATTATATTCGGGTACATAGAAAATTGAAATGGGGAAAATTTTAAGACAATGCCTTGAACTAGAAAATTTATACTGAGGGACAGAAAAAAAGTTACCTGTTCACTCTCATTAGTGGTTCCTAACTTTGAACTGTCAGATTTGAATAATTAACCTGGAGGCTTTAAAAGTTCGATATTATAAAGATCTCATGACAGGGAGATTGAGTTGGAGACCATAAGAAGGAGAGGAGATAGTAGAATGGGTGTGATATGAAAGTAGGCAATGAGAATAATAGGGACCAAGAAGTTCTTCAGAGAAAAGGTAGGGAAAAGGGTAAAGGAGAACATGTTGAGTAACAAAAAGTAAGTGTCTAGAACAAAATCCCTATGGAATCATGCCATTTTCTAACTCTATTTCAAAAGCCAAATCAAGGAAGAGCATTCAATGATATCTAATAGTCTCCTACAGGGCCACAGGACATTAAGTAAAGGCCCTAGTATTACGTATTGAATCACCTTTAGGAAGGAGGCTACAAAGCCGCAAACAATACCAGCTATTGTCAGTTTTCTAATTTGCCCACTGGAACTAGGTTGTGAATTCCTATTGCCAAAGACAACACCGATTTTGATGGCAGAGCATAGAGAAATGGTGGTGGTATTCAGCTGCAAGTGTCCTCCCAGATGGCTAGCTTTCACAGTTCTGGAAGGTACTGTGCAAAGTTCTGATGGGGGAAAAGTGATAAAATGTCTAGCTCACCTGTGGACTTTGCAAGTTACAATAATGGCCATCTACTTAGCATGATACTAACTTCTATAATAATCCTTATTATAGGGCTAAGCTAGACCTCTATGGTTAGTTCTGTAACCATCTCTGAAGGAGAGAACTAGTGTCTGCTGTTTCAAAATCAGTAAAGGGACCATGGCTAGGGAAGTAATATGCTATATGGGGTAACATAGCTTCTCTGTCACTAAATAGACATATTGTCAAGTTGTCATCTGCATAATTATATTTATACCTATAGATAAGTGAGAATGCCAGCCTTCATCAAGAAACTCTCTTTTGTAGTAGGTGGTACTTCATATAGAGGCTCACATTTGTTCAAAGTGCTAAGGGTAACTATGATGTCATATCAATTATCGGCAGTGGGACATGTATACTGTCCCCTTAAGTCTTCAAAAACATCTCACATGAAGATGTCAAAAGAACATATGGACAAAAAGATAACAACAAGTTCTGTTAAACAGTAGATTTAGGATACAGTCATTGTTCTCCAGAAATTACTGCTGTGGTTCCCTGGACAAGGCCTACACACAATGAGACATAAAACCATTTTAACATATGTGGAGGTTCATGAGTCCTCACTCTTGACTGACAAGTTAGAAGTTACAAGTAGGTAAATACTGGTAGGAAGGGTGTGCCATTTTCTTTAGCCTTGTAGCCTTTGAAAATCTACTATGCTCTAGTAAATAAGCCCAACTCATATTCATTGAAGCAAAGAAAATAAACTCACTGAGTCCACATTTAAAAAACATTAGAGTTGGAGATGGTTGCTGAGAATAAGATTTCAATGGGAGAGGAAAGAGAATAATTAGGAGTGGCATTTTAAAAATAATTATGTACATTCGTAAATTGCCAAAGAATGAAATATATATATAATATATATATATATTAAAGTACCTGATGACTCCCAACTTTGAAACCAGCCATCAGGAGGCAGAAGAAGACAGACCTTTTGAGTTCTAAATTTCAAAATAGTCTTGCCTAAAGACCAAGTTCTAAGCCCGGCATGATGATGCATGCCTTTAATCCCAGCACTTAGGAGGCAGAGGCAGGCAGATTTCTGAGTTCGAGGCTAGCCTGGTCTACAGAGTGAGTTCCAGGACAGCCAGGGCTACACAGAGAAACCCTATCTCGAAAAACAAACAAACAAAAAAGAGTAAGTTTCAGGGAAGCCTAGGCTAACAGACAACCCCTGTCTTTAGATAGATCTACAAATAAATGATAAATAGGTAGAAAACAGATAGTTAAAGACCCCCAGACCTGGGGAGATCCTCACTCAAGCCTCGGGATGACACGACCACCCAATAACTCTCGAGAGACTGAACTTGCTGCAAAACACACAAGGTTTATTGAGGAAAGGCCAGTACTGGGGTCGAACTCGTAACCTTGCAGGCCAAAGGAGTAAGGGATATTTAAAGGGAAAAACCACAAACTAGAAGGGTAAGGGGGTTTCCAAGGAAACATAACAAGAGAACAGTGGAAAATTCTAAAGAGACTCAGCCCCTAGTCAGATCAGAGTCATAAGGAAAACATCCTACACACTCATTATGCACAAGAATGTGGTTTGGTCACAAAATTGTGGTTTGGTCTATACTATTCATGTTATGGCTGACCATTCCCTAGAACCATGCAGATGGCTGGCTCATATCTTGCCTTTTTGTTCTTGGACCTAGCTTGGGGACTGGGGGGGGAGCAGTGCTTTGTGGCCAACAGGTTTCTGAAACTGGCTAGTCTGCATTCTTGGCTGTTACAGAGGTTTTCGATGCCCTTCCAGATGAAGGTTACACAGTATACATTCCCACCAATATGTTTCTACTAAATGCTCCTTTTTTTCTTAATTTTAAAGTTCTCCAGCCCTACAATAGAATAGAATAGAATAGATAGATAGATAGATAGATAGATAGATAGATAGATAGATAATAGAAAGATAGATTGATAGAAGATAGGTATATGATAAATTATAGATAGATAGATAGATAGATAGATAGATAGATAGATAGATAGATA